>KZ805614.1:0-40996 GCA_003073855.1 Periconia macrospinosa
AAAAAAACGTCTATGTAGATAATCCAATAATTTTACGACCGTAAAGGCAGGCGGGGACGACGGAAGTTAATAACAGACGATTGTATGTATGCATCAACTACAGGGGAACAATAAGAGGCTCGGTTAGATATTTTCGCATTTCAGACTGCGTATGTAGTGTTAGTTGGGTTTTCCTAGGTGGTATCACTGTTTTTTCTACGAGAATTATTTGGGGGCAGGGGGGCTTTTTTTTCGTACGTAGGTGCCAGGACTACATAAACACGGTTTGTTGATACATGAAATTTCTGTCAGTGATGTGTTTAGGGTTGATTGACTGTCATTAGCATAGACTTTTCTTGATACACGAGCAAAAGGTACAGGAGAGTGACCTGTGAGTAATAGAGTCGATAATATGTAAACAGGGTGTGTGTGTGTGTAGTACACTCATCTCCTGATTAGATAGAGATCGCCAGGTCATATCAATCAATCATCATTACACTGGAGCCGGGCGACAGACGCCAACACTTGAACTCATGAATATTTCAAATTAATGCCCACATATAGGGGGGCCATGGCACTAATTGCATTGTATACACTGTGTTCGGGATACGCCCGAGTGAAGCAGGCGGCAAACAAACTCTGGTATATAAAGAACATGAACAGGGCATGTTCCCCGAAAGCCCAACCCTCCCACTTTTGTAGGGGGTGGTCCCGAGCCAGGGAAATGAGAAATATTGGCTAGTAGCGACAGTCGAAAAGCTGCACAAGATAGGTGTAGAGGAATTGCTATCGACAAATATAGCAAACCTCCAAAGATACACCAGAAGAAAAAAAGGTATGGATAGATGCAGCAAGAAATACCAAATTCCACTTTTATGTCATGGACAGGATATCATCAACACGGATCCGGAGCGCCAATATCAAGAAGTGTGAACCAAAAGGCAGAGCTGAGAAACATTCGCTAAAGTCGATCAAAAAAGAAGTCCCGGAAAAGACATTCCGGGAATGCTGCCATATCCGAGTCATGGGGAGATTACGTCAAGATACAGGGGGAAATGGAATACGAGACAAGCTATCGTTAGCTCACTCGTCGACGTCGCCCTCGGCTCCCGCCTTCTGGACGCTGGGCAAGGACTTCGCGTAATTGGGAATCATCCTTGTCTTTTTCAGGGTGATGGACGCGTACATGCCTGCGAAAGAATGTTAGCGTCCGGAATTTAGTTCACACTTCCCGAAGATTCCATACCGTTGCAAGTTGTCTGGTCGTGGGTACTTGTGTTCTCGATCGGGACAAAAGGGGCATACATAGCCTGGAGAGGCATGCACTAAGCCGTGGCGTATCATTTCATTTTTTCGCTTGAATCCTTTCCCGCCCTCACTTCGTGGACAATCGGGAACAGGGCAAAAATGAGATCGGGTTTGAGAATGAACATTGGCGTGTGAGCTACAGCACGATATTAGCACAATTGCTTCTCCAGGGCATAGCGAGGTTGTAATTCAAACTCTGTTACTTACTTCAGAAGGTATTGCGTCTGAAATGGAGCGGCGGTGCAGCCCGGATGGTCACATTTAAAGCCACCCGACCCATGAGATGGAATGTGTTGGATGTTAGGACCAACTGGTGGTGGAAGCGTCCTGGAGGTGATGGCACTGTCAATACTCAACCGTGGGCCTTGAGAACCGGGGCTCAAGCCATCGGAACTCTGGTAACTGTCGTTTGAGGTCGCTGAATTTATCGTAGCCGAATACGGCCCTATATCTGATGCTTGCGAGGGTCTTCGTGTGCTCAGAAACGAAAGTTGTTGGCCAGTCCTTAGGAAAGGGTCACGTATTTGGATATCGCTACTGCTCCCAGGTGATGTGGCACTCAACGGGTAACCACTCGCAGGGGAGAGCGAAGTTATGGAAAGCTGCCGACTGACGGAGGTGGGAGACTGCCCTATGGACGATATTGATTGGCGATGAGGAAGTTGCGTTCTATTCATCTCTTGCTCCTGTGCGGCCGTTTCTGCTAAATCGCTAAGGTGACGAAACGAGGGTAGTTGCTGTTTCTGACCAGGTGATGCCGTGGAAGCTTCTGTGGGTGGTGATTGGGGTGTCTGTAGGGCTGGGAGCCTCTGTACGTCTGAGCCTCTCGGGGGCGGTATGATCAATTCATGGAGGTTAGGAGAAGTGACCCCGGGTTGTGCGTGCGACTGCCCGTTAGAGAAGGATCCATGTCGTTCCGCAAGAAGGGCGGGTGATGAGGGCAGACCGATGGAACTCAGGGCAGGAGATTTGGCTTCGTTTGATTTTGGTAGGGCGCCATTTACTGCGGATCCTGTAGAGGAAGATTCGGATCTTGCGATCTCGGTGTTCAACGTATTGCGGTCTTGGCCGTCCAACTCAACGACAGAATCCCGGTGCACAGGGAGAGCTGGAGCTTTGAATATGTTATTTTGCAATTCTGCATTCGGTCCGGCAGAGGCACTCAGAGCTTCTTGGGCAACCTTGGACAAATTGAGCGGAGGGCCTCCGGCGGGTCTAGATTGATGATGAGCGATTTGCAAATGCACTGGTTCCGCAGTGGGCGAGGGGCTCTCCAGCTCTTCTTCATCCATATCGGAGCCTGAATCTGAATTCAAGGCACGTGCGCCGGCGTCCCGGGCGATGTCAGGCCGATTGGGGTCCATCACGTTGATGAGTACGAAGTCACCGGGGCTTGGTCTTGTCTTTTTCCGATTAGACTTTTTACGTCTCCGAGAATGAGAGAGACTGACGTGGTGGGTGCTTGGAGACAGTATGACGGGATCCGTCACTGCTGGTGGGGGCGAAGGACTAGGGGTCGCTCTAGGATTGAAGGGGATGAGGCCTGGGGATCGTGGAAGAGCGTCGTCGGAGTCGTAATGGGACATAAGTCACTCGAGGCTGAGGCTAAGAGTTGTAGCCTCGATTCAGATGGCGGTCAAGCAGGCAAAAAGTCAGGGTAAGCTAAACCATTGGATAGCGTACTACCACATAAACTTGGTGCCTCGGGTAAATAAGGTCGGGTGGCTGGCGCAAGGCAATCGGAGGTGGATGAGGCCTTGAATAGATGAGGTAGGATAGCCAGTCACGACGGGGCTAAACTGTGCAGGTAGTCAGCATAGCATGGCATGGCGTGGGAAGTGATTCGCGTCGAAGACAAGACGACGGACAAGAAGATAAAAGTATATATAAAAAAAGGGTGGTGATGGCTGATGCGGAGCTAATGAGTGGAGACGGAGGGATATGGTGGGGGATTCATGGGGAATCTGGGGCCACTAAATGAGAGAGAGAGAGAGGGGCGGGGAGAACAAGGAAGGAACGGAGGGGGAAAAAGATATAGAGAGAAGTAAAAAAGGGAAGAGCAAGGAGAAGGAGGGCAAGGACCGAGTAGGCAGGGACGATAGAGCAGATGCCTGGCGGTGGATTTACGCTGGTGCTTGATAACCGAAACGAGCAGGAGACAAAATTAGGAAGTTGCAAACAAGATGGGAGCTCTAGCGACGCCTGAGCTGACGGGTAAAAAGGGAAATCGAGGTGGCTTAGCAGAGCAGAGAGAGGATTCAAGACAACAAACGGTAGAGTGAGGGGGTTGCATGCGGGCCGACGAGGGCGATTGAAACATGAAGGATGGGGGTTTTGCAAAAGGTAGATTGGATGGATGCGGCTCTGCGCGAGCGAGGTAGGGGAAACATACCCGAGGGAGCACGCTTTTCAGCCTCAAGACGGCGGTGGAGAAGGGACGGGGCGAGTGCCGATGCCGATCTCACACAGATGTCAACCAAGGTGCTGGCTCGACGAACGCATGGGGAAGACGATCCCAACGAGGGTCTGGAGCCCAATGCTATATCTACTTGGAGTAGAGCGAGCGGGCGAGGATGATTGATGATGGTGCTGGGGGTTCAGATGGTGGGCGAGGTGGAGAAGACGGCCAGCTGCCAGGTCCAGTGCGTGTTGTGTGCGTCAATGAGCAAGTAAGTAAGCAAGCAAGTGAGCTGTCGACTGGCAGATAGATGGGCGGGCGAGCTATGCAAAAGATGAAGGCCGAGGCTGTCGTCTGCTTTACTTTCGGTCCAAGGCCGGTAGTGCGTGCAGGTCCAGGGATGGGATGGGCGCAACGCAACGGCAGTGCGGGTGGAGCTGGAGGGAGGGGCGATGGCGACGAAGAAGGAGGGCAGGAAGAAGAAGCAGACGTCTGAAGAGAATGATGATGAAGAAGATGATGATGATGAAGACGGTGAGGGAGGCTACGCAGGGGAGGCGGAAAAGAGATGCGAGGCCATCAGCAGCAGCTCCAGCTTCCAGTGCCAGTGCCAGACGCAGCTTTGGAAGCCGCAAGTAGCAAGCGGCGCTGCACTGCACTGCTGCACTCTGCACTCTGGCTGCACTGGCTGCCCTGTCTGAGCGGCAGGTAGGGTATGGTATGTAGGTAGGCGCAGCGCAGCGGCAACACACGCCTGGCTACCTAGTTGACTGCAGAAGAAGGGGGAGAAGAAAAATAAAACCCCCCAGAGAGCGGAGCGGCCCTCCCTGCCAGAGCCAGACTCGAGGCTTGAGAAGCGCCCCTTGGGCCTTGAGCTCAAGGAGCCTCACTCACATGTGCGCCATCTATAGGTACATGTACATGTAAAGCACCTACGCAGTAACTTACAGTCCAGTAACTAACCTACACCCCGTAGACGTACAGTAAGTTGGATAGCTCACTTACCTTACCGTCCCTTCCCCCTTCCCCCTCCTTTTCTTTTGGCGCGCGCTCTGGCTCCCTCCGTCGGCTTCTCTTTGGTCGCATTTCGTTCGTCCTTCCAGGCAGGCAGGGCAGGCAGCGCAGCCCAGGCCCCAGGACAAGGCGGAGGCGTAGGCTTACTTTTCCTGTACACTCGTCACTATTGCGGCCTAGCGTGCCCCCCCGACACCCCGCATACCAGACAAAAAGCGCGTGGAGGCCCGCTGGAGCACTTCACTGGGGGGGGGGATGGGGGAAACACTGGAGACGGGAGCTCGACCCAAACCCGAACGAGACCAAGCCGCCTTTTTGCTGGCGGGCTGGCGGGCTGTCTGTCTTGTCGGCCCGGCAAAATCAATGTCACTAGTCACTGCTAGTCAGTTAACTTACACAGTAGTACTGTACTGTAGTTTGGGGTTGCCCCGATTAGTCATATTTACAAACAAACCATACACGGCCTGTTTGTTTCGTTTATCCGTGCATTCTTCTCCATACTTAACTACTGTACATGTAAACAACCAAACCCCACACGGGCTGTCGCGCTTACACACATTACAACTCTACATGTATAGAACAACTACCTGGCTATGCAAGCAGTAGTAATCCTCACTTCTCACTACCCCCTAACTATACATAGCACCTATACATTGTTTGGTTATATTGCTCGTACATTGATATGTACATGACTCGTCGCCTGAAGCCTCTCAACGTGCCCATTTCCCCATGGATTGATGAATTGCTTCTCCAAATCACCTGGCTACCTACCTAACATATCTACCTAGGTAGTTATGTACATACCTAGCCAAGTACCCCAAGTATATACCTACTCAACTGGTCACAACCCCCGCTCAACCCCGCACACGTCTTGTTCGAGCATGCAGTTATCAGACCGTTAGCATGATGCTGATGCTGATGCTGCGCTGACGAGCCGCTATGCTAGCCGTCGTATTGCCTGCTCGGCCCTACCCAACCCTACCCTACCCTACCCTACACCTACCCTACACCTACCCTTGTGCATGCGCTCAAACTTTGATGCGACGCGCACATCACCACGGCCCTCCCATCAATGACACGACAACAACAGGCATGTACTTGGTAGATGGAGTAGGTTGGCTGATGTTATACGTATGGATATAAACTATGAACATGGTGTCTGGTCTTGCCCACCATCGCCTCACTCCCGTCCATGTTTCTTGTCTTGCTTTCAATGCTTGTCTCCGCCATCAATCTTCTCTCCGCACACACTCTCTCTCCATTTTTAGGTTTCGCCTCTCTACTCATCCAGGTTCAGGCCTTATCGTACACCCATCGACCGCCGCATCGCCAGCCTGGCCTTCTATACATCTATGTGCCATGATGCAACCCGAAAGGGGAACCCCCACAGTCTACAGATGGCGGCTCAGAACAGTGCTTGTAAGCGCCTTCCCCATAGGAAACAACCCCCCACAGACGGCCAAGTAGCACCACGAACCATTGGCTACCGATGCACGGCATACATGGCTCGATACGGCACCAGCACGGCTACAGTGGAAGCGAGTCGCCCATGCTACGCAGGAAAAGAAAAGAAGAAGAGAAAAAGAAGAAGAAAAAATACTACAATCCGCCCAATCACTCCTCTTTCTTCATCCGTTGTGCCGCGGCCTGCAATCTCCATGTCACGCCTGCGATTTGCCGCCGAACCCTGGAATGCCTGTCCATTTCGTACCTTCTGGCAGTCTCGGCCGTCCAAAGTTCTCATCCAGGTCCAGAATCACCTTGAGCGCGTTGCGGCTGCGCAAGTACGGCAGCGGGGCTTTGGCCTCCGCAAGTCCAACTCCCGGCTCCACATGTCCATGTGTGCCCTCATCACTGGCGTGGCCCGGCATCGGGAAGGTCCTAATCATCGTCAGCTCATCTACTCCATCCAGTCTGCCTATCAATCACTCTCACCGTTGCAGCACCTCGTAACCTGCGAGCGTAAACCCGAACTGCGGCGACGATCGCATAATACGGGCAGGTCCACCCTTGAAGAACGCTTTGAACCCTTCTTGCTGGTAAATCGTCTTTGCTGCGTGCCGTAGGCCCGTGTACGTTGCTTCACCCTTGCGTGCTTCCACCTGCAGCCTCGTCTTGATAACATCGCAGGGTGTGGTGAGATAAGCCGCGGGCATACCCGCAATCGCACCCGCCGTCAGCATCTGCACAACCCCCAGCGATTTTTGCGGGCTCTCTCCAAAGTAGTCTTTCTTGAGGTGACTGTACGTAGGAAAGTAAATGGCCGAGAAAGGCACTGTCTGAGGTTAACCGTGATATTTCGCATGAGACGTCTCACTCAGAGCAAGCTCACCATCGCGCAGCAGACAAGCACTGGCACCCTTGTACAGACCCACCAGTCCCAGGTTTTTGACGATCCACAGCGCGGAGCGCTTGGGTGTGCCTTCGACCGTCTTCGCGACCTCACCTTGCACTTGCAATCGAATTTTGACAATCTCAAGCGGGTTGGTAAAGACCTGTATAAGCATGGATTAGTATGCCCTGACCAGATTTCAAAACACTGTCGATATGGGGCAGACGTACAACTTGACACGCACCCGCCGCACCACCAGCAAAAAGCTCCCACGGCCACCAAATATTTCCAGTCGCCTTATCTGTGAACTTTCCTCGAACCAAATCGTTCACGGTGAGCTTAATAGCTTTCTCGGGTGCCACACCAACGAGTTGAGGAAGGACTCCAGAGTACAGACCAGTGAAGCCTTCGTTCTTGATCACTTTCTTCGCACAGTCAAGCGAATTTTTGTACAGGACCTGGCCAACTGCGGAACCCCTCTGGTTCTGCATTCGCGTCTTTACCAAATCAATGGGGTACACCATGAACGCTCCGAATGCTCCTGCTATCGAACCGAGCGCAAAATGGTGTACAGACTCGAGGACGTCGTGTAGTATAGATTTTGTACCCGCAAAGGCCTTTTGACCAGCATCCGATATGGTGCCGGTGCCAATCGAATACGCCGTGTGCCAGGAGGGGTCGAGAACGCGGGCGAAATCCCTCAATCCCAATCTTCCAGATGGCTCGTCGAGACCTGCAAAGTGGAAAAGGATATCGGCCTCCATAGGGGTATACAAATTGAAACGGCTGATGCGAGAGGCCTCATTCAAGAAATCTGTACGCGTAATCTTGCCGTCGGAACTCTTACTCGCCGCATTGCGGATGATGAGCTCGACCATGTCCATCTGTTGAATCATATTCTGGAAGGCTCGCACATTGGCATATGATATCTTGCTACCGGCGGAGATGTTGCAGAGTGTGGGTAGGTTCTCGAGGAGGTAGTCGGACAGCTTGTGGCTTGCCGTCTCTCGAATGATGCGCTGGAATTCTTCAGGCTCAATGAAGCCATCTTTGTTCTTATCAAAGTGTATAAAGGCCTGACGAACGCGCTCTCCTTGAAGGCCCCGAAGCATCTGTGCAAATTGTGGATATGTCATGATATGGCGCTTGTCCTTGGATCCGATGTACAGTGTGGCCCACTCCGACTGCCAGTTGAACGGTAAGCTGTCTTCTCCTTTGTGCGCCTTCCAGACCTCGAAGAAGTTGTCAAAATCGATGTAGCCCGTCCTGTTCCGATCGAAGAAGCGAAATATGACTTCGTATTCGGCGTCAGGTTTCGCGAGGAGGTTTTGAAAGACAGCCCAGTCCTGCATACTGACACGGCCCTTGTTGTCGCGGTCTGCCACAGCGAACAGGATGCCATACTGGTAGCGCTTGATCTTGTGCTGAGCGAGGGGAACAGGTGTGTTGTTAGTTTTTGGATCTGTCTCGACACATTGCACACCAGCGTGCTGCACTCACGTAATCCTCGCTCTCTGGCGCAACGGCCTCGATGAAGTCGTTTTCCTCGAGATAGTGCTCGCCGTCTTCACCCTTTTGTGCGTGCTTGAGGAAGGTCTGGCGCATGACGTGGGACATTTGAGGTTCCTCGGAGGTGCCCAGGAGCACCTCGCCCACCTGCTCCTTGACTGTAGCCATGGCGGAAGGCCAACGGTTCGCGCGGTGCTAAAAAGGAAGCAATTGGTCGCGGACACGGGCGGACAAGGGGAATAACGAAGGTATAAGGTAGGGATGAAGGTGGTGGTGTGAGTAGCCAGCAGCAGGAGGAGCTGGTAGGTAAGCAATGTTGCGAAAAGCGGAGGGTTGACGACGTGACTTGGCGCGGGTTTTGTGAAGCTCGGACACAATTTTCGTAAAAAGCGGGTCTGTTAGCGTCGGGGTTAGTCTTGGAAGCGTGGAGAAGGAAGGGTAAGAGGGCACAAGGGTAGGACCGTAGGAGTAACGTTAGCAAGAGGTGCAATGGTGCCAAGGGCCATCAGTCAAGTCACTCTAACAGAAAACAAACGTCATCTCTGATCCCTTTTGCACACGCCCATTTTGTTTACCCTTCATCTCGGGGCTTCACCATGGCAATTGGTTCACCAGCCCCATCCATCACCGCTTCAATCCTTCCTTTGGCGCCGTGCCGGCGTGATCAGACAAATGCACACCGCCATTAGGTAAGGATAGTCGCTTCCCGTTCTGCGTACCTAGGTGCCTGCTTGCAGTTAGCGTGGGGAAGCAGCATACAATTACACGGTAACGTCTTAGGCCAACCAAACTTTGCCATCGGGCGTCATTTTACCTTCGTACAATGTCTGCTTTTGGCTTCAAACGTTCTGCAAACTTGTACCTATGCAACCTGATTTTGTCTTCTTTGGAGAATAGAGAAGACATCCATCATAACTAACCCCTGCAAAGTCTACAACAAGGAGGCTGCAAAAAAAAAAAAACTGATTGGATACAATGGTGGTGCGCGCATACAATTAGCCGCTACTAGCAGCACGTCTAATACAGTTGCATATAATGGTACATCAGTCTACAAAAGCTCCATTTCAAACTACAAGACGTCCGGGTTCGGCTTCAAGCATGATCTTCATACGCTCAAGGAAGACACGTCCCCTTCGTTCGTCGCCTTTTGGCACGCTGATGCTCAATTCGTTCACAGGTCCGATGACTTTGGGGGTGCTGCTCAAGGGAGAGGATTTGGCTGTAGCAGGCTTCTTGCCCACAAGGAGATCCAGAATGTCCGACTTTTTAGGTGCTGGAGTCGCCCGTAAAGAAATTGGGGGCAAGGCCGTGACGTGTGGCACGAAGCTTCCTCGGCTGCTCTTCCCAGCGACTTTGTCCAAGCCCAAAACTGCGTTGAAAAGTTCATCGGCAGAAGGCTTCAACACCTGGGAGCGAGGCAGGTTGTCGTTGGCAAGTTCCGTAGCACGAGCAATGAAGGTTGAAACAGGGAGGAACACGCCAATTGACTCCTGCACACGCTTCTGGCAGTCATAAACAGCCTTCAACGAGATGGACAGTGCAAGTTCTACGGGAGGTTCTTCGATGGCGGCAGGCGCCTCCTTGACCTCTGGAGTAGCCTTCGCAGGCGCCTTCTCCTTGGGTGCTGCGACCTTGATGTTGGAAAGATCCAGATGAGAAAGCTTCTTCAACCGCTCTGCCACCTCAGATGCATATGATTCCTGAATCTTCCCAATGTACGCCAGAACATCCCCCTTTAACAACCTGCCGTTCGGGCCAGTCGCTGGGATTTTGTCCGCCTCTTCTTTTGGTAGACCAGCCTCTTTCATCAAATGTTGCACGGAGGGGTACAGCGGGTACGTCTGCTTTCGTGCCTTTCCAGCGCTAGCCTTGGGAGCTCCTGAAGAGAACGCGGGCTTGGAACTTGAACCGGAGCCTTCACTCTTAGGAGCTGTCGCAGACTCTTGCCTGGGTTGTTCCTTGGGAGCTTCTTTTTTCGGGGACGCTGACGTGTCCTCGGTCGGTATTTCCAGGGAGGCGAGATCATCGCCCGGTTCTGCTGTAACGGCTATCCGAGTGCCAACTTGAACGGCTTTGGAGCCGTCTCCTTGCTGCAGTACATGTCAGCATTTGACTTAGGAGGGTGGACTATCGCCGCAACGCACTATGATTTTTGCAAGGATGCCATCGTCCTGCGCCTCTACATCCATCTGTGCCTTATCCGTTTCAATTTCGAGAAGAACATCACCGGCAACAAAAGAGTCACCTAATAAGGTCCGTCAGCTAGGCCTGGAGCCACAAGAATAAATCGCCGAGCAAGCGCAAGGAGATGGTCGTACCTTCCTTGACCCTCCAGCTTGCGATGTTTCCCTCGGTCATGGTCGGAGAAAGTGCAGGCATATTGAAGCTTTGTGCCGCCAGCATTGCCTGGTTGGCGTGGAATGCTACAAGAAGAGTTAGCAATAACGCACGCTTCCCTTCGTCAGTAGTGCAGTCCTTACCCCGGCGAGACGCATGATTGCGAAGCTGCTGGTTCGCAGCGCGTGCTGACAATCTACATGCCGCAGCGATTGAAGCCATAGAGGAGCAATTGGCGGCAGAAGGGGTCGAAGATGAGGTGAGGGGAGCGAAGAAGTGAAGTTGTTGAAGAAAGCCCGGCTTGTTGAGATCCTTCCCGAAGGAGTTGGTCCAAGCGCGACTTCCGAGATGATAATCGAGCAAAGCAACTAGTGAGTGGCTGCAACTTTCGAGCTCGACGGCCAAACAGCACTCCATTGTTAACTATAGAATTGCACCATATGTACGAGCGGAGGTTGCCAAACGCACCGAATTACTCATAGCCTTCAGCCGCCGCCTTTTTCTTTTCTGTTAAGCGGGATGGCCGCGTTTTCCCGAGGGTTGACCAGCATTCTTCACCAGCGCTGCTTCCAACTCCCCTCGCCCATTCGCACCGCCAATTTGACTGTGCGACGACAGTGCCCGCCATGTCCACCACGATGCACCGCCGATCGATACTTCTCTTCGGCCATATCTCGACGCTTCGCAGCGCCTGTCCGAGACACCCGACCTGCCATCCCCTCCTACGTGACCAGTGATCCGGTATTGCGCAGAGTTATATCCGATCGCCTGCCCATCCTCCTATACAGAGAGCCCAATCCCAGGAAATATCTCCTCAAAGTATATGGTTTTGCCATTCTGTCTACCGGGATTGGGCTATACAGCTTCTACTTTGGCAAAACGGTCCCTAAAGAGCAGCCCTTCTTCGTGGTGCCCACTTACATCTTTATCGGGTTTGCATTCGTTGTTATTGGGGTACACATTTTTCAACGCC
Source organism: Periconia macrospinosa (assembly GCA_003073855.1). NCBI lineage: Eukaryota > Fungi > Ascomycota > Dothideomycetes > Pleosporales > Periconiaceae > Periconia > Periconia macrospinosa. The sequence goes on from KZ805614.1 coordinate 11,851, forward strand.
CGGTCCGCCGTATAACTACACTTGAGGTTTTGCCTCCTGCCATGGGTGGACGGCTGCAATTGCGAATGAGGGGCAGGAGTCACCCGTTCGCCAAGGAAACTGAGCTTGTTACGGATATCTGGGAGCCCGTCATTACCGAGAAGACCAATCCTATGGTTAAGGAGATTCTGGAAGCCAATCGCGCTCGCAAACAGAGTCTCTTAGACGGTCTAGGCGATAGAGGGTATCTGTCCGCAATTTGGGAGTTGGGCGCTCGGTTCTTGGACCAAAGGTGGACATCATTTTTTCTGCGGTTCAAGTTTGCAGTGCTGCAATTTGGTCAAGCCAAAATTGACGTTGATGGGGTGAAGTGGAAGTTGGACTGTAATGGATATCTGCTTGAAGACGGCAAAGGTAGGTGTCCCGTCCCATCCATGTCACGTCGGTTCCAGTTTTACTAATAAAACCGCAGCCCTCGATCGGATTATCAGTGAAGAGTAATATCGAGGATGAAGACAGTTCGATTGTCCTGTACCATATCCACATATTCATGTACAATAATATTGTTAAGAAACTTTGGGAGTTACAACTAGCTGTATGAATAAGTAGATGGAAGAGAAGGGTACCTATGTAGGTACATGGATGTAAAAACATGGATTGCTGGCCAAATCAGATGTAACCTAAGTATGTAGAAAATCAACCGACCAACCAGGAGCACATGAAGGGTTGAATTGCACAATATCTTGACGCTTGGAATGTTGATTCTCTTGATCACGACGCATCTATGCCTCGGTTGCAATTGATAAAGGATTGAGTTATTCAATGTTGTGTCTAGGTACCTGCATGTATTGGTGCATCAACACCAGGTCGGCTTAGTCATGATCCATACCAATACCAATCTCGACTCATGCCACCCCCTAATACTCCCGGTTCGCTCATGAGATGACCAAACGTACCTATGCACATTGGACAACTCAGCAGCAACACTATGCTTTTGGACATTTACCGGTCTATACAGGCCAATCTCCTCTTCTATCGTTTGTATGAGGCTACTTGTGTAGATAATGTACGTGTACATTATGGGCTGGAGAAGCAAAGAGAAAAGAGAAAGCCTGTCATGGCCAACACAAGACGTAGACGGGAGTGGATGGCTCGCTATGGTGACGGCGTTGATTGGCATCAATGGGTAAGTAACTACATGTTGGGTATGGTTTGGTGGGTGGGTGGACAGGTGGAAAGCGTATTTGGGAACGTGCGCCACGTGCTGGTTCCCCACAGATGTCGAACGGACGGCGATGGATGACAGCGCGCGCGCGCACGCGGGGACGACAAGCTTTTTTGAGCCGCACCTGTACCTGCAGTCGATCATGGACATCAGATTGGAAAAGAAGAGCATTTCTGGGACCGGCCAAAGCAGCCTCGGGCGGGGTGAGAGACCCCCGAAAAGTGTCCGTTTCGCATGCGCTCAACTGGCAGAGAGGTTCTCTGGGCTGGAAAAACGCCGTCATGGGCCTGGGGGATGCGAATTCCCATGTGTTGATGCTCGTAGTTGAGCGTCTTGTCTTGTTCCTTGCGGAAAGTGCGGTTACTCTGCCAGGTAAAATCCCGACCCGATCGGGCTAAGCGCGTTTTCTTCAATGTTTGCCTGGGGGAAAGCGCAACCCAACACCCAGACCAGACACACCACACACCACACACCACCACACCTCACCTGGCCGGCCCTCGCCTTCGCCCTCGCCCGCGCCCTCGATTCCCCGTCTTCACCACTTCAACCTTGCTTTCGCATCTCGCTCGCTCGCTCCCTTTTGCATCCACTCCCTCACTCAACCTTGCACGCATTTCCTCTTCCGCGCCCGCGCCCCAAGGAACACCCTGCGCCCGCGCCGCGCCCGTGTGCTTGTTGTGTCTCATCACTGTTTATCTGCATAGTGGATCCGCCCGTCCATCCATCCATCCATCCATCCCGTGTATATTTTACACTACTACCTGGCTACTTGGACTTCGTCGCAACAACACTAGCTTCATCCGCGCATTGTGGCCTTGCCCCCTTCTGCCAGCGCTTGTCGCCCACTCATCATCCACGCATGCAGAAGGCGCGCAACCTGCTGCAGATGACATTGCTCTTCTGAGTGCATCGCTGTGCACCTGGTGCGTGTATGCTCATTTACCTACCCACCCTGCTTGCTTGCTTGCTTCATTCCTTCTACCCGCCCCGTGACTTGCTTCGGTCTGTCTGCCTCTCGTGAACTGCCAACTGACATGACATTGTTCTTAGTAACCAACCTGCCCTTGGTTGACAGCCCCGCTCCCCATGTCGAATCGAACCAAAAGAAAGCTCGAGTATTTTGACCCAAACGCGTCCGATCCCGAAGATCTGGACTACGACGCTGCCGTGCGCCCTTCACCTCAACGACGCCGCAAGCGACCTACATCAGCTGGCAGAAGAAAGGGTCCCAAGCGCCAGCGTCGTGGCTATTCCGGTTCCGACGTTGATGACGACGAAATTCTTGAGGACGACTCCTTCACCGACCGCTCATCATCTGAAGAGGTCGAAGTAAATCCTGCTACCGGTAGAAGTGTGCGTCGCGCAACCAAGAAACAAATCACTTACGAGGAGAGCGACGTGGAGGAGGAAGACGAGATCCAGGATACTGAATCCGATCAAGACGAACTCGCTAGTCCTGTCCCTCGTCGCAGCAAAGCCAAGCAGAGCATCGAACGCCCTTCTCTCATCGTCAAACTGAAAATGCCTGCCAACCCCTCCGGTAGAGCTTTGCGCACTCGTCAAGGCAGTAAAACCGTTACTCGCGGCAAAACCCCCGAGGTGCAGGGAACCCGTCGCAGCAATCGCCTCTCTCATGATATCGAGGATCCTATCATTGAGTTGTCTGAATCTGGCAAGCACGTGAATATCGTACGCCAGGGCACACGTAGCCCAGAACCCGTCATCTCCACTCGCGCGACCCGAGGAAGCAAGGGTATAAAGGCTCCTGAGCACAGTGCTATAATGGAAGCTTCCCAGGAGGAATCCGGTCCTCGTGAGGGCAGCACCGGCCTGCTCGATGAGATGTTCGGCCGCACTACACCCCAAGTCAAGGCCAGCGAGGATCCTTCGCCTGACCAAAAAGATCTGGACGCGGAAGATGATGGTGAGGGTGATGACATGGTTGGCGTTGTCCAAGAGTCTCAAGAAGATGTTGCAGATGAGGACTCCGAAGAAGAAGGTCCTGTCACTCGAGGCGGAAGGAATCTACGAGTATGTCCGCCCTACAATTTTTTTTTTTTTTTTTTTTTTTTTTTCGATTAGTACTAACGTGTGTAGGCCACCCGAGCGAGGTCCGCCAAACGCAAGCGTGGCGCCGAGGAGAGCAGTGACTTCGAACCCGCTGGCGACGATGAAAAAGAGGAAGAAGAAATTTCAGAGTCAGACAACGACAAGCAACAGCGCGCCACTTCGGATGGGAGTGGATCCGGTTCCGGCCAACGTTCTGTGCGCAACCGAAGGAGGACAACTCGAAGCCGTCGACGTTCAGAGTCATCCGACCGAGCTTCCATGCTGGATGCAGATGAGCTAGCTGAAGAAGCTCATGAATTGCAATCGAACAAGCGGCGCAGGCAAACAAGACGCGCTCTAGATGCCGATCTAGTCTACGATGCGCCTGCCAGTCGACGTAGGCGGCCTAACAATGTCGATTATCGACTCGTTCGCCCAGAACAGAACAAACTTTTCGACGAGGATGAGAATGCAGCCACCGTACCAGAGCTTTCTAAGCCAAGGGGCGGACGATCCACATATCGCAGTCTGTTCAGTAACCAGGGTCCATTTGGTGGTGGTTTTGAGGCCGGCTCAAACGCTTTTGCTGGGCAAGACTCTGACAGCAGTGACGAAGAGGTGCAAAAGATGCCAAAGCCCCTTGGCGGGATGGCTGGAATGACTCCAACCACAGCCACGGGACCTGGTTTCCCATTTCCGCAAACTCACAACGCCGACCCACAGCAAACGACTGGAAGTGGTGGGGGTCCTGTTAATCTAGGAAAAGTTAAAGACAAGAAAGCTCTTGCAGATGCTGATCCCCTAGGCGTTGACACAAATGTCACGTTTGAGGGAGTTGGCGGGCTGGACGATCACATCAACAAGCTGAAGGAGATGGTTATGTTGCCTCTCCTCTACCCTGAGGTCTTCCAACGATTCAAGATTACACCCCCGCGGGGTGTGCTATTCCACGGTCCTCCAGGTACTGGTAAAACCCTCCTCGCACGCGCCCTTGCCTCCAGCGTCAGTAATCACGGACAAAAGGTCACATTTTATATGCGTAAAGGTGCTGATGCACTAAGCAAATGGGTGGGTGAAGCTGAACGGCAACTTCGGTTGCTCTTCGAAGAAGCGCGCAAAACCCAGCCCAGTATCATATTTTTCGATGAGATTGATGGTTTGGCGCCAGTTCGATCAAGCAAACAGGAGCAGATTCATGCTTCTATTGTGGCCACCTTGCTTGCTCTCATGGACGGCATGGATGGTCGTGGACAGGTCATTGTCATTGGCGCTACCAACAGGCCCGACTCCGTTGACCCAGCCCTTCGACGACCGGGTCGCTTCGATCGCGAATTCTACTTTCCATTGCCCAATGTGGCTGGCCGAAGAGCCATCCTCGATATACACACCAAAAATTGGGAGCCACCTCTGCAAGACACCATGAAAGACCAACTGGCGGAGATAACCAAGGGCTATGGAGGTGCAGATCTTCGAGCCCTGTGTACAGAAGCCGCTCTCAATGCAGTGCAAGGAACGTTTCCTCAAATCTACACATCGGAAAGGAAGCTTCTCATCAAGCCTGAGGAGATCAAAGTTCTTGCAAAAGACTTCATGATTTCTGTCAATAAAATGACACCTTCATCCCAGCGAACCATCACCTCAAGCGCAGCGCCACTCGCGAAAAACATTGAACCTCTATTACGCGATGCTCTTAGAGACATCATTGCGCGTATCGATGATCTGATTCCTCGCCGAAAGAAACTCACCGCTCTGGAAGAAGCGGAATTCGATGACCGGGATGATGAAAAGGGCTTTGAACGCGAGGCGACTATGCGCAATTTCGAGAGCAGCAGGATCTTTCGTCCGCGATTGTTGCTCAGTGGCTTGCACGGCATGGGCCAGCAATATCTCGGTGCTGCGTTGCTAAACAAACTTGAAGGGCTTCATGTTCAATCTTTCGACCTACCCACTATCCTTGAGGATGCTACGCGTACACCTGAAGCCGCCATTACTCAACTGTTCACAGAAGTGAGGCGCCACAAGCCGAGTGTTATCTACATTCCACATGTTGATGTGTGGTATCAAACTCTTCCTGGGCAAGCTATCAAAACCTTCAAGCTTCTGCTCCGTAGTATCGGGGCGAATGAGCCTATCCTGCTTCTCGGCGTCATGGAACGTATGCACAATGAAGATCGCCCTGACCCTCAGATGATGGCCGATCTTTTCTCATTTTCCAGAAACAATCAGTTTGAGTTGCAGCGGCCGACCCAGCAGGGTCGCGCCGAATTCTTCAACAATATTGTTCATTACATCCGCATGTCGCCAGCAGACTTTCCAGACCCGGACAACCGAAAAAAGCGTACCCTTCCTGAACTCCCCCCTGCGCCTATCGTAGAGCCTGTCATTGATCCGAAAGAGATCGCAGCTCGAGAAAAGAGGCAGAAGAAGCAAGACCATTCAACACTGAATAAGCTTAAAATTGTGATCCAGCCTATCATGGATCAATTAAGAAAATACCGCAAATTCTATAAGCCTATTCTGGAAGAACAATGGTATTCATATCTCCTCGATGAGGACGACCCCAACCACATATCCACCGACTTAACCCACGAAGAGTTGCTTGCACATGTCGATGAACGGCCATGGGCACGCTCCAAAGATGCTCGCGGTGTCGATGTCCTACTTCACATTGCCAGTGGCAACAAATACTACAATCTCGATCTTAGCACTATCGAGAAGCGGCTCTCAAATGGATATTACAAGCGACCAAAGGACTTCCTCTTTGATATCAAGACACTTGCCAAAGACGCAAGGACTTACCAAGACCCAGAACGGACCCTCAAGGCGAATGAAATGCAGGCCAACGTGGAGGTTGACATTGAAACCATATGCGCCCAGAACCCAGCCTTAGCAGCCGAGTGCGAAGCTGTCTATCAACGTGAGCTCGAGCGCCAACGCAAACTCATGGAGAAGCGCAAAAACGACCTTGCAGATGGTAAACAAAACTCCGCAGAGGTGCCCCCCCAAGAGTCCGGGGTCACTACTCTAACATCTGGACCCATCACTCTGGGTGAAACAGTTCCCGGGCATTCGGCCATGCCTCCGGCGCAACCAACTGCTCCACAGGGGCCGTTGACAAACGGCACCAGTACCAATGGAGGTGACGGCGTATCGCACATAAATGGTTCAACTGTTCCCTCACGGACTGACGAGGATGTACATATGACAGATAGTCAAGATCTTCAAGGGAACACGCAGCATGGATTTCAAACACCCAACCGAGCCGGTACTCAAACCCAGAAATCCCAGATGTCTGCCCGCACGTTCATGGCACCCAATTCGAATCCCCATGATTACCAAAACAGTGCCTCGACCACGAATACATCTGCACAGAAGACATCAGCCAGATCTTCTGGAAATCAGTTTGGTACACAAAGTACCACTGGGATAACTCCAGCCGGTGTCCCTGATTTAACGGAGATGGTACCACAGGCTAGTGGCTCACAGCTCCCCGACACACAAGGTTCGTCCCTATCACCAAGATTTTCACAAGAGCGATCCATTACTAACCATTGCCCTTTTTTTGCAGAAGTTCAATATATGAGCAGCCAGTTCTCGAACTCCCAGCCATCGCAATCATCTCAGCATAACTCTATGCCTGCTCCGCCTCCGCCGCGGCACACAGCCAACATCAACGACTTGCTCAATGACACAGACATGCCCCCTCCACAACTAGTGCTCGATGAGAAGCAATTGAGCGAATTTCACACCATGATTGTAAGGAAATCTTCAGGTTGTTCTCTTGAGCAACTTGAGCAAGTCAATGCCACCCTGATGGATACTGTCTGGAAACATCGTGCCGAGTGGAATCGCAATGTCGTACTACACAACGCCATTGACGCTTTCAACACCATCATTGTTGACATCGAGGAGATGCAAAAGATCCTCAAGTTCAGTCAGGAGGATGACGATGATGAGAACGTGCATCTGGGGTACAGTGTGGGCAGCAAGAGACAATCAGAGCGTTTTTCCGAAAAGCAGGTCTATGCACCACATGCTTGGGATGATACTCCTCAGCCGACACAGTTCCCTGGTAACGTTACACAGCCGCCGATTCAACCACAGTACGACAGCCAAGTTCCAACGCCGTATGGTGGGGGTACTAGTAGGCAGCCACAGAGTGGGTACAGATGAAAAAAACAGGCCCCTGTTTTATCATGATCCTGCGACCCTCCGCTTCCTAATTTTCTCTGTCCGAGGAGACGAATTAGATCCATCCATGTCTGTACAGCATGTCTATGCATTGTCACTGTCTCCCGTTTGGCCCTTCTCCTTCCATTTCGTTGGCATCAACATCTTTTCTGGCGGACTCTTTAGGGTCTAACTACGGAAATTTTCGTCCTCGTTGTAAACACTCCGTTTTTTGCTTATTTTCTGTATATGTGATAGCGGTGGTTTCCTTGCATCTCACTTTTTTTTCTCTCCCCTATTATTCTCTCTCGAACCCAGAAAATTGTACTGGGAAGAGATTTTGCATTGAATGGCTGTCGAATCCAGGCGCAAGGATACGCAGCACTATTATGGTTTGGTATAAGGACGATCATGCCTTGCGGGTGAAAAGTGGGGAATTTGAGCGTTTGTCATTTCTACAAGCGACAATAGATTTGCATCTGTCAAAGGGGACGGATAGGTTACAGGGGATGTATCATGAATTCACAATACCTTCTGCCTACTTACTACTGAACTACCTACGATTTTGGTATCGAAAACCCCGTTAGCATCAGCCAGTCTATATCGCCAATCAACCTTATACTTGATACAGAGCGGTCACAAAAGTTGTATTTAACAGTTGCATATGGACGTGTTGAAACACTGAGACTCTAGAAACGGCACATGGCGGCCCGGCATTGTCACCCGGCATGTCATTCCTTAAGATTTAATACATATTTACACCCAGTAAGACCTAACTACCTACTTGTAGATAGCGGTTGCTTCCGATTCCCCAGCAAAGCGTAAAAGAGTGGGTCGTGTGCGTGGTAGTGACGGTACTTGTACTTGGACAGAGGCGCGAGCGGCGAGAGGCAATCCCTAACATACGGGATACGGCTGTGGTGTGTGGGTCCTACCTCGTTTTTTTTCCGCTCCCGCTTTTCCTTCCCCACTGTGTATTATCCTGACGAGGGGCGAGGGGCCAGGGGTCATGGCCCATGTCCATGTACCTGAATCACACTGCACGGCAACGTACTTCTACAAAATCGGTACTGAGACCGAACACGAACCCAACGCCACATCAACAAAGTTTACAACATCCTCTGACCTTGTCGTTTCACAACGTCCCACGAGAAACTCCCATTCATTGCTTGGCTAACTACCGGGTTGAATCAGTATTCAACAGAAAACAAAGAAAAAGGGTTGGGCTTGGAGGATCATCATTGGTAAATTATTTGGATTTGCAATTGAGGCTGGTGGTTTGATTGCCGGTATATCCAAGTGGACCGCTGATGCTCTCGACCCGCAATAGCCAGTTTCGGCTAGCACAACCCGAATGTGTGCGCGCCTAATCTTTCCAACGAGTCGTATCTTGATCGACAAAGGGGCGAGTGAGGAAGGGTAAAAGGCGGATAATGTGCTTTTTTCCCATAATTCACTCCACTAGTCACACTACTCAAGCCTTTTCTTTTGTCTACCGGTTTCCCCAAACTTTCTTTTGACAGCAGCAACTCGAAAGAGTCCGCTTCGGGAGCTGTGTCGTCCCCTCTTTGGAACATTGGCTTAGCTTTTGCACGTTTGCGACAGGAATCTGTCTGTTTTCGGCACAGCCAGCTATGGACGATCGCAGTTCGCAGGTTTTGGGCGTGGCTATCACGTTCCTTGTCCTGTGTTGGATCACTGTTGCTCTAAGATGCTACGCTCGGTTCGTCACTCCCCAGATTATGCTTCATTCATGTCTTCTTCTAACATCAATATAGAGCAATCGTAGTCAAAGCGTTTGGCCTGGATGACGCGGTTATGCTTACTACGCTCTTCACATTTACTGCGTATTTGACATGCCAGATCGGGGGAGCTGTTCATGGCACGGGAAAACGGCGAAAGTTGTTGACGGATGAGAGTGCCCAAACCGCCCTTCATTTCTGGTTCTTTTGTGAAATTTTCTACACTATCTCGACCTCTCTTCTAAAAATCGCCGTCGGTCTCTTCCTCCTCCGAATTGCGGTCAAGCGCTTGCACATCTGGATCATCTGGACCATCATGGTCATCGCCGGACTTGTTGGAACGACATACACCATGGTTGTCATTTTCCAGTGCAGGCCTATTTCATACTGGTGGACTCTGGACCCTACGGCTCATGGATCCTGTATTCCTGCAACACTAATCATGAACTTCACCTTTTCGGTGTCAGCCCTGAATTCATTTGCAGACTGGACCTTCGGTTTATTGCCCATTCTCATCATCAAGGATTTACAGATGAAGAGACGCGTAAAGATAGTCGTCTCTGGTGTTATTGCTCTCGCAGCGATGTAGGTTCCTCTTAGCCCCTATTCATTTGGTATTGAGTGTACAGACTCTAATACAGAATATAGTGCTTCAACCGCGACCATCATTCGTCTTCCTTATACCAAGTCCCTCGGGTCTTACAAAGGCGAATTGCTGTATGATACGGTTGACTTCGCCCTGTGGACGACAATAGAAGTAGGGATCGGTATCACCGCTGGTTCAATAGCGACACTGAAACCACTGGTGAAAGATTTATCGATGTTTAGGTCAACGCGAGGGGGCTCGAACTTGCCGTGGAGCAGGAATACTGGCAGCAAATTTGGCAATCTACGGGGAGCACAGCAACTGGATGAGCTGACCCCGACAGGTGGGAAGACGATAACAAAGATTACATTCACGGGTACTAGTGGAGGCCGGGGAAGTGACTCGGACGAGGAGGGCATGTTGGGCAAGGACAAACTGTCTAGCAGAGTTGGTCAGGGTATCAACAAGAGCGTCACAACTACTGTTGTTCATGAGAAAATGGGAAGCCAAGCTATGAGAGCAGGGCTGCCGCGGGACATGAGTAGGCCACGGCCTGGCACAACGCCAGAAGATCATGATTTTGTGCTTGGATACGAAGAAAGGAGCAAGGCACACGAGAGGTTCTAGATAGAATCCTATCAAATCCCTCATGTAGCATTTCTACGTTCTTGATCAGATTTGATTCTTTTCTCAAATTGATCTTCACCTACTTGTCGCTTCAAGGTAGATCTGGTGATCACTCTTAGTGTGTATTGTATTGAGCTATTCTCCACCTACTATGTAATTTAATGCTCCGGGTTGATATTTCCGAGACCAGGTTATCCTTGGGCTGCTCTATTCAACTCACGTTGTGGGACCACAATTGGCAGAATTTGGAGCGATCAAGCGACGGCCCTTGTTCAATATTCCAAGCCGTTAGACGGTGGATCTACTGTGGCTATCACCAAAAGTACTGTTAGCGTCAACTATGGGCAGGGGTTTAATTCTTCTCATAACAGATCAATTAATGGCTCGAGAGTCCTTTGCCACTTCGGTACTTGAACTGAACATCACAGTAATTTACTGCAAGTGAAACCAATGACGTGCAAACCTGCACCCTTTTACAGATTCCAGAAGCGAACAAGCGAAGACACATTTCTGCTCGAAGTGCCGTTAGTCTAGAAGGATTTAACTAGTGCAGGTTTTTGGCCGAAGTTGCCCGTAAAATACGAATGGCCTTGCACAATTCACGGGGCATTCAAGTGAGACGACTGGTCACAGTTTCAACGCAATTCTTCATCTATTCTAGGTCAATAAATCGCGTGTTCGAGCAACTCCCAGACTTCCATTGCTCGCAGGAAAAGTATACAATATACTTGCTACTCCTACTGTGTTTACTAGACAGACAGCCTGACAGGGCGATAGAGTCGCAGAACAGCAAGGTTTATGACATTTAGTGAAGGACTAGGGAGAACGTTTTCCATGGCGTCAAGCTAACGTAGTCTTTCTGCCGCTATTGGACGACGCACTTATCCTAGCGGCTTCGGCTTTTCATGCCGTGACGCTCTTACCCCCGTTTCTTACCCCCTATTACGCCCATAATAGTAAGTAGTTTAAGTAGTTACTGTGTAGAGTAACTTTGAGGTACACAGTGAGCAATACACGTTTGAGAAGTCGTGCGTCGCTTCGAAACACCGATTCGTTTTGTTCCCATTATAATAATTCATTCTCTTATGATGTTGTATTTCTAGGTACAAGGTGGTGAGGTACCGAACCAAGACATGTTCTCAAAACAATCTGAAGTTTATTCTACCAGGTCCACCCTGTTTAGTAGCGTAGGAGAATTTAATCCCGTACTTCGTTTCGAAAGTGATTTGGACTAGCGAAAAGTGCAACAACAAGGTGCAGCATGTTTTCCTTACGGGTTGTGGGGAAGATGGACTCTGTTATTAAGAATAGAGATGCCATGTATAGAAGGTCAATAAGGACATAGCCCCTAGGCTACAATTATGTTAAACCCTGGGTACAAACTCTTCTGTTATCGAGACACCACGTGGAGTGGCGTATTGAGACACTTACTATGTACTGAAACCACCCTGGTTGCATGAAGCTAACTTTGTACCCGCGATATAGGCATAAAGATTGCATGCTATCAGATCAAACTGTCCACATATCATTTATTGCCAGGTGGCATATTATAGACTTGAAGATCTACGTATGCGTGAAAGGGATAAGATGTAGAGATCGAAAAGCATGTTAATTATAATTTATGTCGGTTTCTGGAAAACCACCTCACGATGGTTACTTCGTGAGTATCTATAAAATTAGACCTACTCTCGGCCTGCGAGAACACAGTATTTTGCCGTGCTTGGGTGTTATCAGAGAAATTCCTCTTTTGTCGATTTGTCATTATATGGACATGGATAAATATAAAAGGCTAACTGTGTAAACCGGTTGAAATTAGCATCAGATAAGCCGTTCAATTGTACATGGGCTTAAATTGCACATCTTGCAGCACATATTCCCTAACCGGTGCTGGTTTCGGGCGATGTTTCGAAGAGGTCGACGTCGTAAATTGAGACGTTTGGAGTGATGGGGGAGGATAAGGAGGGGAGTTTGATGGTGTGGGCGAGGACGATTTGGAAGGTGGAGTTTATTTGCGGGGTCCAGAGTGGCATGGGTGCCTACTAAGTTGATATCAACGATGCCCATGGCGCAGAAAGTCAGGCTTTACTACTGATAATATTGTTACTACGAGTAAGAAGGCGAAAGGATTTATGTGGTACTGATTCTGGATGGCATTAGCGACTCCTATAATTCTAGAAATCTATCAGTTACGTTGCTAACAAGGAATCTCAAGTGCTACTATAACTCGTTTGATAACTCAGGCATGTTGCCATTGTTTGGCGCACCAACCACAACGTACTAACTAGCGTTACGGCAATAATTTTTTTTAGCTTAGATTATGGCTTTAATACTCGCTGGATATTAACGTCGCTTTTCTTTAGTAATAGTAGCTTACAGTCCTGGCATTTACTACTGGTTAGACCCTGCTTTTTTCGCACATATACGTATCATATATCGGTTGAACCCTAGTGTATCTTTCCAGCCACCCTTCATCGCGTAGTTCAACTTGGAATATAGATAATGTTCTAGGTAGCTGTATAGACATTAGGTACAGCGGAGGAGTTCATTAATATCATTTATCTAGGTCTAGAGGGACTAAGCGTGCCTCAGATTAGCAGTAGCACTGTAACTATGAAGTTGCAAGCTTACATAGATGTCATTTTTTCCTAACTTCTTATACGGATAACACCCTGTTAGGAAGTAGCTTAGTTTATATAGACATCGTGCTCTAGCAGAATGAACATCGGATTCTAACATAGGTTTCTAGATATTCCCCTGACCCTGGGGTTGGCACCGCTCTTAATCGTAGTTGGCTTGAGATGTTTCTAGCACGATGTGCGTAGGATTAATGCATATCTGATTGTGATAGAGGTGGCTGGATTTAAAGCTAGGTAGACGATATGTATTATATAGTTTCTAAAGGGCGAGGTGAACAGCAGCAGTAAGTGGAATGCCTTAATAGTACACCTCGTTGCAACTAACGCAGCGGGTAAAAAAACTAAAGAAGCTCGTTCTTTTAGAGTCACCCTTACTAAATATGCACGGTAAGCCCTTAAAGGCATCCCACATCTACTATAATTATTGTCCGTCTACGTAAGATAATAGAGGTAATTAACATCTAAACACGCGAGCTATCTACTAGAATTTAGCTTCTACCGTAATTCTTGCGTTAACGGAAGTATAGAGGTTGTATCTTTGGTATAGGTGTGTGCACTTTCCCTCTTGGTGAGCTTCGGCATCTCCCTCTTCCTCTTGATGAACTTTGGGGTCGTAGCTCTGAGGATGCGCATCGGGCGGTGGGTATGTCTTGGGCGGTGGGTATATCTCGGGCGATAGCAAAGGAGGCTGTGTAGCTGTGGGAATGCCAAAGTCTATATCGGCTAGAGTTGACAGGTTGTAGCCGCCTGTGAGGCTTGAGGTGTTTGTTAATGTTGGAGGCGGTTGTGTGAGTGGTGGCGTAACTAATGGCGTGCCAAACCCAATACCGGCGCGAGTTGAGAGAGCCTAAAATTCAAGGTCAACAACCGGTCGACGTATTTCTTACGGGCCACCGTTTCTTTTTCGTCCCTAAGCATTTAATACGACATGAAGCGGAGCAACACATGCCTGGAGCCACGTTGACCTTGGGGGGGCGGTGTGGAAACCCTACGTGACATTCCAAACCCCTTACAGACGTCGAATTTAGATAGTTACGAGAAACACTGTAGTACAGCACTCTTAAGGCCCTATCACTTATGTATTAGCGATTCGTGCAAATTGCTCAGCCGCTACTCTTTCACACTGTCTGCTTTCAACATCCCGTAGAGAGGACGCCCCGGGTAGATTGGTAGGAAAACTCCACCGCACGCTACAGGAAACCCCACAATTTTAACAGCGTCGCAGGTACGCATAGTTTCGCTTTCGCGTCTAAAGCTAATCTGCTCGATCCAAGGAATGTTATTAATAAATCTTTATGCATCTATATACTCCATGACAGCGAGAGACTCCACCTCAAAAATTTCTTATAAGGGTGATTTCGTACGTTAGTTAACGAGGCTACACTGCCTCAAGATTAATACCAGGCTTAGAAATTTGACTACACTTCGTCTAGAGGAACTCCCATCCATCGTTCTATCACCAGCCGTAGGCTCATCAAGCATTTAGAACTTTTAAGGAAAGTACAGATTCTGGATCCAGACGAGCATTTAAGATTATCAAATAGCCAGACTTACCCAATTAGAAGAAGCTTTCTATTCATGGACCTTTAAGATAGGGTGGCATAAAAAATTCAAGTCCGGCGTACGTATGTATACCTGCCTTTATTGCTAGTTAATCGAGGTTTATTTGGATGGACGCTCGGCCAAAATAAGTGTATACTATTGTGTTTATGAAGGGATGCAGAATCGCTTTTGTATACGACAGTGATTACACCAGATTACCAAGAAGGATTCAAGACCAAATCGCTTCTTATCTAATGGCTCGCAATGCTGTCTCGTTTTCAGTTCGTCTACACTATGCCTTTCCTTTACGACTTTTATTATCTTGGATTAATCATTTCGCCGCTGATACTTATGACACCATTACAGATACAAAAGGAAACTCTTATGCTCATTACCATTGGTTATTTTGTTAGTAACGGAAGTTGTCGCGTATTTCATGGTACCCTCTTTCCTAATAGTAAGTCTTTGATATTATGGAGACAGTATACGCAGGAGGACTTGTTAGATTTAAGACGAGTGAGCTTCCGCTTGAATTTTGAGCTTTACGGGAACGAACGCTGAGCAGTCTAGATTCGCGACCTTGTTGATAAGACCGCTGCGCGCAAAGTTGCGCTTCAGGTGAGAAAAAGAAAAGCATTTTGCGAACTCAGTATAGCGAGTCAAAACAATACAATTGTATCCACACGGCCAATTGTGACGATACAAACCAAGCTTGAACTAGGCGGAGTTACGCGCGATTGTGTTCGTCATCTGAAGGAATCTGCTCACGATCTGGTGTGCCGGCGCGTTGGGTACAGTGAGCGGCAGGAATGCATGTTCCTTGAATCCTTTGCACGGACCTTTTAATCCTGGGAAAGCAAATATGGAAGAGTTCTATTTTCTGTCATGATAGGTCAAGGTATCCCAAATTGTCGATGCAGGTGAGGTTTGATGCATCAATGTGAAACGACGAACGACTGCACTGTTGGGGAAGGTGAGTTTTAGCGATCAATGGCGAAAGCCATGGAAAGGGGTTTGTTCAGATGGAGGTGTACGAATGCGAGGACGGCCAGGGTATAGTCTACTAGGGGTAGCCCTGCTGGCAGACGGGCGAAGATGATGCATCGCGGATGGCTGGCATGTATCGACGTAAAAGTGTTAGGTCAGGGCAAGTGGGTGAGGGCTATTTACTCTACGTGTCCAACCAAACAATGATACCAGCATTGTGGATGTGATGGGTTGACGGCGTGCGTGTACTACATATGTAAGTAAGTATCAGATGTATAGACAAGTTAGCGAGGCGACTCCAGCGTGTTGGGTGCTGGAATGGGCGCAAACACCACCATGAGACGCATGCATCTCACTCATGATCTGCACTTTGTTGCTCCTTCGTTGCATTGTTTCGCCGAGCAGACAAGATATCCATCCCGTATACCGGGGTTCGTTACATAACAGCTATCTACCATGTGACTACTGATCAATGTCTTCAGCCCACATTGATGGGCTTGGATTTGCGCCGACGCTCAAGCACGCTTTACGGTATTTGGATGGATAAGAAGGGCAAGATGGCCGCGAGTCATTGATTTTCATGGCATGTACCTACTTAGTCATCATTTATGTATTTAGCATCAATCTGTCGAGGTACACTGTACAGGGCGGGCAGTCAGCAGCTGAAGAGCAATCCGACGGACGGGACGATGTCATCCATCATGAAATATTCCCGGCACGGATAACTTTAAGGTAAACCATTTGAACTAGTATGTACGTAAACATTTGAAGGTACATGTACAAGTAAATAAGCTGTCGCCAATGTTGCCTGCACTTGGTAAGCTGGCCTAAGGCGCTAACCCAACCTAGCACGCCGCTGGGTCCAAAACCCCCTTGGCTGGCCAGCCTGAACCCCGAAAACTCGACACACCACTGGTGACAACATTTGAATGACACCGACACCGTGACCGACACCTGAAGATCCCGGCCGATTACACAGTCGCCAAAGGCCCTTCCGCGGGCCGCGCCTCACCAAGCGTATCATTGACGGCAGAGTGGGCGTCGTCGGTAACTACTGGTAGGGGCATGGAGCTATGGGGCTCTGGGGTGGGGTTCTGGAGGTTGGGGTTGGGGTTGGGGTGAGACGAAGGTTTGACCTGATCTACTTATGGGAAAAAGAAAAAAAAAGGGGGACCTGCTTCACGGCAATACCTGCGGAGGTGCTATTTATGAATGTGTGCCATCGTATGTATTTACGAGGTTACGACATCAAAGCTACCTATTTTTCAACGGCGACGCTGACGCAGTCTTTCTAGAACAAACCAAGCAGGAGCACGCACTTGAGAAGCCATCCGCAGTACGAGGTGCCAGGTGCCGGGTGCCCGTCTTGACAAGTTGAAACCCACCCGTTCCCGGCAAGTGCTAGTTAGTTAGTTACGAGTTACGGCCTCAGTCACCAAAAGTCTAGTGTTCCTCGCGCCTGTGGTCCTGGACCGCGACTTAGGGTACGCCACCCTTGGCGTCGAGACCGCCTCAGCTCTTGTCCTTGGTTCCACTCCATAACAGACCCAGCACAACTCCCAATGGAATTTTTTCTCAGCAAATGACATGTAGCAACTCGAATTGCCTATGCCCGAGGGGAGGCGAGAAAGCGTACCCAATCCAAACTCCTTTCACTTCAAACCTCCATGACTGGCGTCTTCTTGCAGCCTTAGATATTCGTGCGCGCGACAAGTCAACAAACATGCAGCACACCTGCTACTGTTTCTTAATTGTGTAGGCACCCGTAGGTGCCGGGCCGCTACACGTGCTCACCCTCCACAATACGAGAAAGGACATGCTACTGTACATAGTGCGTAAGATCCGGGGCTAATGCCACGAGGTGACCCCCGGCTTCTACTCGGTCTCACCTATCGCCCATGGATGGGCCTGTCCCGCTTTTTAAACCTCGTTCCATTGCAAATAATCTGCGTGAGAGCTGCCCGTGCATCCCGGCATACCAAGGGCCAAGGCCACCGACCTACCTGACTGACAGTGACGGTGTTGTACCATACCGAAGCCTTATTCCCTCTTTCCTTGCACCTATCTGGCTACCACCTACTTCATAAACGCCTCCTTCCAGTAGCATCGACTGCCATCAGTCAGTGGCTTCACTCCCGTCCGTCTGCCTCTCCGCCTCGTGCAGCCATCTCGACTCCGACTCCTGGACTTTCACTGGTCGCATTATTCAAGAAAAATAGACATGCCAGTGAATCACGACACCTCCGTTTCTCTTCCTATTGGTGCGTGATCCCGCACATCGTCACTCTTTATCCTCCCAAACCTGGCCATTGGCGAGCAATGGTCCAACTGGAACCTCTCGACTTTCAATCGAGCACACTTACAGTCCTTCCTCCTCGCATACACAACTGGTTGTGCGCCGTTGTTGTGCTTGGATTCCTATCGTTCGCCACATCAGTCACTTTGTTCCTCCTTCTCACCTACCGTTTGATACGATGGCAAATTAAATCAAAACGAACCAACCAGTTCGTCTTCCTCATCTTCAATCTTCTATGGGCCGACATTCAGCAATCATTGGCCTTCTTGTTGAACGTGGAGTGGCTAAAGCTGGATTCTGTGGTTGTGGGAAGTCCTATATGCTTTACCCAGGGTTGGCTGATTTCCACCGGTGACCTGAGTTCCGGAGTGTTTTGTACAGCCATCGGATTCCATACATTCGCCTCTGTAATTTTCAACTACCGCTTGAAACAGAGCCATTTCTACATCGTTATTCTGGGTTTGTGGGTGTTTGTCTATGGCCTCTCTTCCATTCAGATTGCCATGTATCCTCGCGGTATTTACGTACGGTCTGGAGTTTGGGTACGTATTTGGTTCTCCATCGAAGAAACAAGCATTATGATGATATACGCTAACAAAAAATAGTGCTGGGTGCATCACGACCTCCAGAACCTTCGTCTCTGGACGCATTACATCTGGATTTTCATCTTCGAATTCGGAAACGTGATCATCTATGCTCTCATCTACTACATCTTACTCACTCGTATTCGAAGCGGATATTACAGTGACGCCGAGGCCCAGCGAGTTCGATCGATTTCCAATCTCATGGTCGCCTATCCTATTGTCTACGTCATATGTACATTGCCACTGGCCTCGGCGCGTATGGCGGCCATGGGAAACCAACCGCCCTCTCATGCTCGACTATGTCTTGCAGCGGCAATGATCACATCCAACGGATGGCTAGATGTCCTCCTCTATACCCTGACTCGTCGCATCATGCTCTTCTCCGACGACCCTCCTCCGGATGACAATGGTTTTGAAACATTCGCTCCCTTCTGGGCCATGCCCGCCAGCCGTTTTGGTGGTTCATGTAAAATCGAGGCTGAACCATCTTCCCTCAAGCATCGTCCAGGCCGCTCTATAGTCTCATTGCCTACTCGTAATGAAAGTGTTGAGGATCTATGTGGCGTTGGTATGGGTAGGATGGACATCAAATTGGTCACTACAACACAAGTGACTAATGAACCGGCAAGGCCGGAAGATTTTGAGGAGATGGAAGAACTAGCTCGGCAAATGAGGCCTAAAACGCCAATAGGAAGGTGGAGTGAGGATAGCAAACAGTGGGTGGTTTCGCCAGATCACATGTTTCATACAGATGACCGCCAATGACGTGGTATAGGACTGAATTAGCATAGCATAGAGTAGCATAGTGTAGCGAATTTCACTCTTTTCCCCTTGGCTTACCAAAAGAGCTCAGATTTAGTGTTGCACACTGTCCCTAGGTAGCCTTGCATTAGGGCGGCGCAACACCGAATACGGCTTCACCACCCCTCATCGTTCGCAACCATACGTATATTTACATATTTTGAGTTCTTTTCCGCGTCGCCTTAGCTACCTAGGTAGTCATTTTATTCCCGTTCTGTTTTACTTCTTTTCTGGACAATCATAGGTTCTCTCTGTGACCACTGGTATTGTAACACTTGCTACAGTTGCTGGATCTATAACTTTCATACACGCAAATCTGTTCAGGACGGGAGAAGCTCTGTCCCACCTTGCACTCAGCGAGCCAAAAAAAAAAGGGGGGGGGGGGAGCGTCTGGTCAAGATTCGGGGTGATATTTTCGATGCGCGCCGAAATCTGAGATTGTACCCTCGTTGAATCGAGATTTGAAGTCATAATTAACGCTAGAGGGGATATATGTGATATCCGATCTTCCGCGACGGCCTTTTACGATTGCACTTTTGCTCATAAATAATAACTAAATTGGCTGAAAAATTACAACAAATAGAAAAATCATGGCTGGTATTCTGATATGAATCATTTGTAGTGGTATACAAGACATCCGTGCAACTGCCCCCCCCCCCCAAACCCTTTGACTTGTTAGAACATCTAACCCCACTATAAGCAAGTGCCCAAATTGACTGTAAAGGCCGGATCCTCGAATTTCAAGCATAAAAACATTAATGGAGCTTACCGTGGACTGCTTTGACCTGAGTGTAGGCTGCAAGAGCGTACTGGCCAAGCTCTCTACCGATTCCACTCTGCTTGTAATCGTCTCTGCAAAATCTTCAGTCATGGCTACGGAATAAGGTTTGCCATTATCCCACGCATCTATAGTAGCAAGAATTTGACTGTCGCGTTCGCAAAGGTCACCCAGTTTCCAGAGAAGAGCGCCTCGTTCCGAAGGGGTGAGATTTCGCCATTGTGGGGATTTGAAGGCAGCGCGAGCGGCAGCAACAGCTTTATCTACGTCTTTCTCACCAGCAGAGGCGACCTTGGCATTTGGGGTTTCGTCATAAGGATTTAGAGATTCGATGGTCTGGCCGGACTCTGAGGGGACGAATTCGTTATCGATGAACAGACCAGTGGGCAGAGCGTATTCAGTGCCGTTGGGAGCAGTGAGTTGGATTGAGTAAGACATGTCGCTGTCGTTGTCGCTGTCAAGTTTATCGAGTGACAAGTGTTTATGAGATTGCGACGATGGCCTGCTTGAGCGAGTATTATATGCGCAAGGGTATTCGAATCATCCAACACGATATGCACCCCCGGATAACAATTCTACACTATATTACTCTAGGCGAAATTTACTAGCAAAATACATCGAAGTGTGCAAGTAAGGATAACCACTAAATTAGTTGCCAACCCGACGATTTTTTGACACCTGGGCCCTGATTATTGAAAGGCACCAATAAAGAGCATGAACATCTTGGCGTGGGAATAGCTGGGTTACTAAGCTCGTGTTCGTTTGGCTTGATAGGTGTTCTGTGGTGAAGTTGATTTAAGTTACTTAATGGGGTGAGAGAAAATGACATCATTGATGTTGTGGTTGGGCTGGTGGGCCATGCATGGCTTTTAGCCGCCGAGTGGTGTTTGGTTCGCTTCGCTCACTCCACCTGTTCTCTCTCATTAATATCTCATGGCACTCTACACAGTAAAGATTCCTCTATCAGACCTTTACCAAAGCCTCTTGAGCAGTCGGTCCAGTCTTATCTATCTGCCATGTCGACTCCCGACGAAACTAAAGGCTCCTCGCACCTTCCCTTATTCGGATTGACCGTGCCACTGAATGATCTCTCGCGGCGCCGTGTTGAGACTGACTATCGAATTCCAAACGCCCTTATGGATTGGGCAGCCTCGCCACTAATGTTTCGTGAACGACATATGATAAACGTGATCGGGCAACTTACCGACAAGCCCGACTGGAGGAAAAAGATCATGGACGAGGAAATTGTCAACAAATGGAAGAACGAAGCGATTGAGCGTTGGCAAGATGAGCCAGTGGAAAAACAGTTCAGCGAAAAAATGTTTGAATATGTATGCAGTTGAATTCTGATCGGACCACTGAGCTAATAATTTTCCAAATGCTTGGAGGAGATGAAGGATTATGCAAGATTTGAGGAAGAGCATGGGTTTTTACCCGCAATAAAGGCAGAAGCCGTCGTTTTCAAATCTGATACCGTCGTACCAACTCAGCTCAAAGAGGAACTTCGGGCAGCAGTCATGCCTCTCGAGCAAGTACCTGACAGCGACAAAGATTGGCATCCAAACTCAGACGAAAAAGTCCTTGACCTGGTGCATCCATCACTCTTTCCACTGCTGTACGGCCGCTCGAGAGTTCTGAAGCCAGTATATGGAGATGTTCTCGGAGACGAAAACTCCGCCTGGAAAGGTTATGAGGGAAGGGTGTCACTAGATGATTGTGAGCAGTGGATCGGCACAGGCGGGATTATGCCGGTGCCTGGAGAGGATCACACAAAAGTGAAGCACTGGGGCGGACTAAGCAGTTGGGATTCTCGATGGAATACTCGGGAACAGCATTTCTATTCATCCAGATTCCAATGGCTGCCATGCGAGGTCGCTTTGCAGGATGACGATTCTGTGAAGATCATAAGTTACATCAACAATCTGCAGCCAAGGAAACACAAAAGTCTATATCGGGTCCTGGAACGAGTGATTGAAAAGGTGCTGCCAATGTGGAACATTACTCTGAGATGCATGGAGCACGAAGGTTGGAAAGATACGCGCATACAACTAGATGGAAACGAAGTTCCTTGGAAGAACCCCGAAGGCGAACGTACGCCGGGTGAGGACGAGGACGAAGACGAAAAATACGAGCTCGACGATGAGTGGATAAGAAATAAACGTATACTGTGTCCGCCAGAGCCAGGACCATATCAACCAGGCAGCTTGGAAAAGGAGGAAATTCGGCATTCAGATATAAAAGTAGCGCCCAAAACCAATCTCCGCAGAGACTTCGCTCAACACGGTCTCCAAATCATTGTCAAACTCGCCAACATCCATCTGACTCCTGACAAGCCAGACTACGAAGGTGGATCTTGGCACATCGAAGGCCAGCTGAACGAAAAAATTTGTGCATCGGCGCTGTACTACTATGACAATTCCAATATCGGCGAGTCGGAACTATCATTCAGGGAAGCTATAAGCACCGAGGCATTCTACGATGTGCCTTATGAGCAGAGTGATTTTGAACACTTTGAACGTCTTTTTGGTACTATAGATCAGGAGGCCGCAGTGCAAGAATTGGGAAGTGTGCTCACGCGAGAAGATCGTGTACTCACGTTTCCAAATGTCCTGCAACATCGCGTCAGCCCTTTTTCGTTGGCCGACAAAACGAAGCCAGGACATCGCAAGATTCTAGCACTGTTCTTAGTCGACCCATACACTAGAATTCCGTCGACTGCGATTGTGCCACCGCAGCAGAGAGAGTGGTGGAAGGATATGGTACACGAGCTGGACCGAGTATCGGAATTACCATTGGAACTGCGCGAATGGGTGACTGACAGCGCCGGAGACTTTCCGATTGGACTTGATGAGGCAAAGAAGTTGAGGCTTGATTTGATGGGTGAGAGACGAGTCTTTGTGGATGACCATGAGCATAGACTCGGACAGGAGACGTTCAGCTTCTGTGAACATTAGGGGAGAAGTTCGCTTTAGGTTTCTATCCAAGTCAGAGTATCAATTGGTATCTGATATTTGGATGATAATACTGGGCCCTAAGCCGACCTTATAGCTGCCATGTTGTTTTCTTCTAATTAAGTAAGGGGCACGCGGCTACGACTACGCTACTACAAAACAAAGGAGAAAAGGCTAGTGCTAACTAGCAGAAGCTATTGATAAGAAGACGTCCACATCTCAACGACCAATAGATCGGAATAGCTATGAATCCGTTTAACCCCCAGGGATCTGACATAACGTGGAGCGACCAGATCAGCTGTTAAGCAGACACGGTAACTTTCCGCGCCACTTTCCCAGGGAAAAATGGCAGGGTCCATGTGTCAGGCTAGACCTCATTTGGACATGCTCTGTCGGCCTCTGATTGGTCAATGGAGGTTCCTTGCACTCTGTCCAGCCAGAATCACGCTATGCCCGAAGAGGTGATGCCTACACCACGTCCTCTTGGTTGAACTTCACGGGCGAGCGTCTCGATCTTGGCTGTCGACGGTGAGCTTGATGGTATTTAAATATGAGAATGCCCTCTCGATGGGAAACTTCGCTCAACGTTCGTTCCGTTGCGTATATACAGGGCTCATCTTTCGTTGCAGACATCATCCCCTCTCCCCCGATTGAGACCGCTTCGAGAATGGCATTCCAACCACAAATAACTCCGCAAAGTAGTTGTTCAGAGAAACCTTACTTCTTGCCTTGCATGTCTGGAGGGGAAAACTCCACCGTGCCCTTGGAACTCATTTACGGATTAGTAAGCTGCTACAACCCAATAACTTAGCACAAGTTTCAAGCTGACTGATCATGGAAGGATGAATACGCGGGCTATCAAGAGCTCAATCTGTGTGCCATGATAACGCCCAGTGGCGGACCGGTGGCTAGCCCAATGACTCCGCCAATGGATGGCACCCTCCGAGATGGCCTGGATCCCCACCTAAGCAAAGCCTTCATTCAGAACAACCGCAGGAATGTACGGAGTCTGTCCGTCTGTCGAGGGTTCCCATGTCTTGACATGCTAATCTCTGATAACAGGTCAGACGCCGCATGCAGAACAGGGAAGCCCAACGCCGATTCCGCGAACGCAGGGAACAAGAACAGAAGACGCTCCAGCAAGTGGTAGACGACCTTCGCAACGAGTACCAGGCGCTCTGTGACCAACACGCCAAGACCACCACCGAAGTCTCCCGGCTCCTCGAGGAGAACGATGCGCTGCGATCTGAGGTCAAAAACCTTCGCCAGCGATGGCGCCTGATGCTGGTCGTCCTGCAATGGCCAGAAGACTCGCGCACACCGTCCAGTCCTGGAGGCGATGCAGCATTTTTCGACGACGTCCGGCACTGTTTGAGGCACTTAGCCGATGAACCCTCACCCCACAGCCCGAGTTAGCTGTCTCTGGTTTCCTTCCCTCCTTTTACTATCTCCTCCTCGTCGAGTCCACTAGTGTGACGTGGCCTCCTTAGATTTCTTTGCCGGCTAGACAGGCCAGTTGACTAAGGGTTAAGCAGGGTAATTTTATGTGAGAGCATAATGTTTTGTATAGAAAGAACCAATCATACACCCTTGTTGTCTCCCTGTTTCAACAAGGGGATGTATACTCCTTCTGTCAGTCCATAGCATGTTCATAATTCCTAACAAGGCAGCCCGCGCTGGGTTTTTGCTGATTTTAAAAGGAAGTTATCGCTTACGCCCTGCCCCCTCGTTTTTAGTCATCTTCAACATCTTATCGCGCGACGGACTCGTTGTTCGCCCTCCAACAATCCTGAAATTCTCCCTCTTCTCTCCTCTGGCTCAGGGACCTGATGTCCTGAGGTATCAAGTTCATTCACCAGTACAATTTCCGTGTCCTATTGCGATGTCGCGGTCGCCAAGTTCATCAGCCAGCCCGTCATCGAGTTGGTCCTCCAACTCCGTGACCTCGTCTTCAGAGTCTCCCGACGCCTTACCATACAGAACCACTCGCCCCAACTCGAAACCTAAGCCAAAATCAACCTTCCTATTCATTGACGCCCAGGCAGACAACGCCAAGAACTCCACGGTTAGCAAGCAAAAGCAAGCCTTTCTTCTGAAGAGATATCACCGAGAGAAGAAGCAAGCCTCCATAGACCGCTTTAAGGTTCCAAAACCATCTTCAAAGCTATTGCCACTGCTAGGATACCTCGGTCCCAACCCCCTTGCCCCAGATAACGACGAGGAGTACCATGAATCAGAGAACCTGCATGCGTGTTCAAAACAGCGTGTTATGAGGTCCGAAATGTGGTCATTGAGAGCATACCTGAGCCAGGGCTATGTGGACCCTTTTTCTTGCTACGCAGTGCATATGACGGATTCGATGAATATGTACTTCCATGAATGTACGTGGTCAACCCAATCCTCTATTCTCGTCCTCATGTGAAAACGGGGGGCACGAACTAAGCCAAAGAGCAGTTAGGATTCATACCATTGCATCCTGCTATCCCCTAGACTCGACGCGGATGAGTATCTGGTGGTGGCAGAAAGCGATCACCCTACCAGCACTACTCCAAGCTCTCCTCTTCCTGACAGCGGGACACCATGCAACACTTGAATCCAATAACGGGGTTTCTGCTCTAGCAATCAAAAAGACTATGAGAGATTCTCTTCATCTCCGGGCCAATACCCTGAAAACTCTGAATGATCTCTTGCAAGATCCTGCCCAGGCTGTAGCGGAGTCGACGACATTGATCGTTGCCTCCCTGGTGGCTATTGAGGTATACACCCATTACTTTTCTTTTTACAACTATTCAAACCTTAATGTTGCTAATTGATTTCTTATAGGCTGTCGATGCTAACTTTGAGGCTCTCGAAGCCCATACGAAAGGACTGAAGAGACTTATTCACTTGATGGGTGGCCTTGACGCCTTAGACCATATGACACTCTCCAAGATCTACCAGTACGACCACCTTTAGTTTTTCATTCAGTACTAACTAACTACTATTAGGAGCGATGTCAAAAGCGCCGCCCTCAAGAACTCACGACCAATCTTCCCAATGTCGGCCAAGTTTCGAAGTGAAATTCTCCAGGAATCCAAGGTGTTCCAACCTGGTAATCATTTCAAGATACCCCCCGCTTTAGTCCGCCTCGGAGGGCGCTTCACCAACGCTACTTGGTACAAAGACCTACATCCGACCATGCAAACATTTATCGAGGTGTTCCGACGCCTTATCCTCTACTTTGAAATCGCAACCATGCAACCCGAAGTCGTAATGCCAACAGATAACGACCTCTTCCTCGTTGCCGAGCATCAACTCCTTTCCATCAGTTACTCGTCGGAAGGAGATGATCTCAATGAGCCACTCCGTCTCTCCCTCTTAATATACCTGAACCTACGGGTCTGGCATTTCCAGACCTTCCCATTCATGAGATACATGGTGGAGGCTCTAAAACGGAGCTTGTTTCCTAAGCTCCCTCACATCCAGGCTGCCGCTCCGGATCTATCGTTCTGGGTTTTGTTTATAGGAGGCATGGCATCCCAGGGATATACGACCCATCCCTGGTTTACTACCCATCTGACAGAGTCGATACAACGTCTAGGGGTGGAGGACTGGGAAAAGGCACGAGTGGTACTAGGAGAGTTTTTTTATACAGATCAACCTGGGGAAACGGGGGCGGAGGATCTGTGGAATGAGGTGCTTTTAGGGGGGTCTTATCCCTACATCGCGCCTAAGCCCACCCTGCAAATTCTTAGAATATAATTATATAAATTGCATAGTGTAGCAGAATATAGATAAGCAATTAGCATCTAAAGTAAAAAGAAAAATAGAGTTTAAAGTCCTGCTCAGGTGCCGCTGCCAGGTACGCAAGACCAAACGTCTCCACTTACTCAAGAAAAGTCTTAGCGTTGCCTACCATAACGACGAGATGCACGGTAATTTCCAAGAGGGTGCGGTAAACAAATTTATTCTCAGTTTGTCACAATTGGTGCTGTAGCCACAAAAGAGTGGTTTCACAGGTAGCCACCACGAAAGCAGTGCAAGATTTAAAGTAGTTTCTCAAGTTATTTGCCCCACGGGGAGAATCAGGATGGTACTTATCAAAAGCTGTCTAGCTATAAGCTACATGCGCTAATCATGCAAGTACTATAAGTATTGGTACTATAAGCTGCTGCTACGTGTAATATACTGTCTCGCTTCTCAACCCCAGGTTGTAGTATAAAGGGTGTAAAGAGACAACAGTAGTAACGATGGTGGACAATTTGCGAGTCAATATCGAAATATTGACTCGCAGAACGATGGAGGACAAGGTAGAGGCGCGCGCTCACATTTATGCTGGAAGCTGGTGGTTCTAACTAGTTCGCTTCCGCTAGTTAGTAGCACTTGAGACCAACTTAACTTAGGATGTTGAGACCCGTTTGTAACTACCCGAGTGTGATATCACACCTTGCACCATCATCATCAACGGGAAGCGCATCAACAGCATTAGGCATCATGTGTAGCACAGTCATTCGCCTACGATGATGCATTAAACCATTCATTTCGTGTCCCGACCTCCAAACCTGTCCGCTCGAAATTCTCTTCAATTGGTAACGAGATAAACCTCATATTCAACTGCAGCCTTCATGTCTTCACCCTCCCCTTCAACGATCCAATGCCCCTGAGCCACCCACGTCACATGCTCGATCCACTTCCAAGCCTCATCATCAGTCTCCATGCGTGGGGTGGTAAACCAGTAGTGATCACCTGACGCAGTGCTCTTTGCATCCGGGGCGCCCGACAGGACCTTCTGAGATGCCTCGTCAAGTTTCATCGTTCCAGGGTAGTGAATGTAAATGGAAGTCCCTGAGGATGTACGGCCCTGAATGCGAACATTCAGGTGCGCAGTTTCGGCCGCGGGATTGATCTGCTGGTGTTAGCGGGCGGCATGCTTCATGTGAGCGTGATCGACGTTGCTTACGAGGAGCCAGTCTCCGCCTCCGATAATCTGCGCGTCCAGATCCTGGCCTTTCACAAAGCCACCAGTGACGTCGATGATCGTACGCGTTGGGCCTGTCTTGACATTCTTGAACTGTATCAACTCTTTACCCAGATAGCCTCGAACCACAAAGTGCTGCTCAAGCTTCGGCATATTTTTTTCTTTGTGATGATCTTTTCAAGAGCAGAATTTCGTGAATAAAGAATAGATATATCGTCGATGACATTTCGTCATGTCTTCGTTGGTATTCTTCTTATAATGTGAGCAAACTCCGATACCCCCGGGATTTCCATCGCGCGGAGACTCGGAGTAAGCATTGTCTCAACACGGAGCAAACTAGCTTACGATGGGTGACAAAACAAATTGCACACAATAAACGAACATAAACGGTTAAACCTGCACCTAGTGTATATATATAAAGATGCTAACTAGCTAATCTAGCCGCCACCTAAGTAATTAGTAGAGTACGTAATAATAATTGTTCTAAACGGCTTAGTTAATTTTTAGCCACAATTTTAAATAGATCGCTAATTTAGATAATTATTAAGTGTAATAGAGAAGATAAGTATATAAATATATCTTTAAAGTAAGATCTATTAGGCCTTAAATTTGCTTAAGCTGCGTAGACTACAATATATGACCTTGCATAATAACTATTATCAAGTGCTCTATCCAACTAATATCGTAGTATCTAATTAACTTTTTTATATCCACTTTGTCCTAGATTCACTGTGTTAGCAATTTAAATAGTGACTTGGCGCACCATAGCCCGACATTTTCTACAGGCTCCCCATTCTTGTTCAAGCAACACGATCAGGGCATATTTCGCTGCTAAAATCGCCTTTAGATGCGTTCTCCGGTTTTGTAGTGCACTCAGGGGTGAGGAATAACTCTTCGACGATAGAAAACTCTTCAGTGGAAGCCTCTGGAGTGAGGGGCTCAAGACACTGATCAGTAGCACACTCGTCGACACGCGTCGACAAACTCATTGACAGGCTCATCGACAGGCTCATCGACAGGCTCTTTGCTAATATACCCTTTAAAAGTACAATTCTCAATGAGTGGCTTTTTGACGGTACACTCTTTTTCAGCACAAGCCTCGATGGATTTCTCCTGCTGCGAGATGATTATGTGCTCGGTCTTATTGGTGCGTTTCATAAAGAAGGGGGCCACCCTAGATGTCCGAAAACCTTTAAAAAATCAGCTCCACCTGCCTGATTTAGTAATACCACACTT
>KZ805615.1:0-40354 GCA_003073855.1 Periconia macrospinosa
AGAGAGGTCGGCGAATTAGAGTGAGGTGAGGCGAGGCGAGGGGAGCGAGGGGAGGAGGGGATGTGTTGTGTGGAGATGAGAGAACGGGAAGGTTTTTTTTTTTTGTTCTTTTGTAGGCTTGTATTTTGTATTGCTTTTTTGTTATTTATGGTTGTTTGATTTCAGGGATTGGGGGGATTGTGATGGGGTGGAAGTAGTGGTGGTTTTTTTTTTGGGAAATAAGACGACCGTTTTTGATTGGGTAATCCGTGTTTTTATGTACGTATAAGCATCAATCGTACAGTTGGGTATCTCGTATCCGCGTGCGCGTGCGCGCGCGAGAGAGAGAGAGAGAGAGGTAGCAATGCTGGGAAAAGTTAAGTGTCAATCAACTCGCTACGAGATTAAAGTGGTTATCTTACTAAATAGTAAAGTAGAATAGTAATAGTTTGTAAGTGAGGTAGAGCTTGTATCAGGCGCTCGTTCGTCACTATCGCTGTCAACCCTCCCCCCCCCCTCCATCTTTGGTAAAAATAGACCAAACAAAAAAAGAAAAGAAAAAGGTCGCGGGCGCGTGTGTGGAAAGCTTTCTGACTTGGGTACATAGTTTCTCTCGCTAATCACACACACACACACACACACACACACACCCAACCCATCGCCCTTCTTCGTAAATGCTAATGATGATTGTGTTGCAGTTGGTGTGGTTACATATGTAGTTGGTGGTGGTGGGGGTTAGTTAGGTAGGTAGGTAAGGTAAGGTATGTAGATACCTAAATGGGTTAAACTTTACAATCGATAGGAATGTCCGATGATGAACAGTTGTACCTTCCTGGCTTCGTATAAATTCTGTGGGAGGTGTGTGGGTATGGGTGTGGGAGACGGAGGTAAGAGGGTTTTTTTTTAAGCCATGTAAAATGTGTATTGTTGATTACGAGAGGTTTTGTAGGGTGTTTCTTTTTTTTTTTACTTTGGGGTGGGTTGGTCGGTTTGGTTTGGTTTGTTTTGGATTGTGGAGGTGAAGTGTGTACGTGTGTGTGTTTGAGGAGATTGAAGCGAGGTTTATTAATGGGAAGAGAGTGTGTGGGCGTTTGTTTGGTCGAAAGACAATTGTTTTTTTGTCTGTTTGTTTGCTGGGAGTGTGGGAACGTTATTTCCCGTTATGAAATGTCTACCTTCACTTTAGAAGAGATGGATCTTGAGTTACCAAAAAGCCTTGGACTATACTGGAAACGACCATAGACCCTTTGCTTATTTCCTTACAGCGTAACACAGATTAGTCTGCAGAAGGGAAGTCTGGCGATTTTTTTTGGGACATGACGAATGAGGCGGTTAGGAAGAGGAGCGATTTTTTACTCTGGGCAGGTATGTGGGTGTATGCAGGTGCTTTCGTGTTTTGTGTTGGTTATGTAGGATTTTGTAGTGTAGATAGAGGGTTCTAGGGGAGGGGCTATGTTGTTCAGAGACCTGCAGAATTGTAGGGAGAGTTTGGAGAAGGGAGAGAAGGGAGGATGTACATCGTTGATAGAATATGTCATTTCTTTCGGATGCACAGAGTTTAATATTTACCCTTTGTCACGGTGAAGATTTGATGCTTGGAGGATAAATCCACTATTGACATTTTATACAAAGTAAAGAGTCACAAGACGCACACCATCTTCGATTAAAGACCAGAAAGGGAAAGGACAGCCATCACACCCTCCTTTCCCCTCTTCCCTTCTCCAAACTACCCCAAGCATACCACCCCGAACATCACCTCATCCGGGTTGGACGTCCCTCCCGTCAACTGTTTGTCCTCCCGTCGCCGACACCGCCGAGACAAAACTACGAACACGAGCCGCCTGCCGCCCGCCCGCCACCGCACGAGAACACACAAAAACACGGCTCAGAACCCGGACCCCGGGTACACAAGAGATATGCAAGACGCCAGGTAAGGGGTGTATGTGTCGCGTAGTGCGGGCGGGAATAACGGGTGACGGGACGATTTGCTTGGGGTGTTCTTAGCGTGGTGTGTGTAAGACTGTAAGACTGTAAGACTGTAAGTGTGGGATACGTGGATGCATGGCACGACATGGAATAGAGAGGGTGGGTGGCACGTTGGGTGGTTGAATGGGGGCAAGCGTGCGGTTTGCGGAATGATGATGATGACGATGATGATGAGGTTGGTAATGGAAGGATATGTAGGAGGACTGGGAGGATTCTGGATTGTTCACGCGGTGTTTGTGCATTTGCAGTTAGCGAGTAAATTGCCTGCTTTGTAATACTGGATAGCGGGCGGTGGAGGGAATGTGTGGCGTCGTTTGTCCTTCTTTTTTTTTCACCTCTTCCGCTTGAGTACAGGAAGCTTCTTTTCTTTCACTTTTTATGAATTTGAGATGGATGATTGGTAGAAAGTGAATGCGGGACGGTTTGAATTTAGTCTCATGTTGATTGGCTTGGTATGTCGGTCGGACAACGAATGCGAATAGGAAGATAAGGCGGAAGGTGTAATGTATGTTAAATGCTTATATGTATACAGTACAAATGTGCATGGGTAGGAATGCGTAGCTTCCCTTTGTGTGTACGCGGCTTTTGATTGGTGGTTGATTGATGGATAATTTGATCGGCGGGTTTGGGAATGGAGACGCATATGCTGCGTTGAGCCAATTCTTCTTGGGGACATATCCGGAATACGAAGTTTGCGTACGAGTTTGAGCCGGTGACATGTCATTTTGTATGGCCGTATATGTATGTGGGAGTGCGAAGTATGTAGAACCGAGGCGATCCTAGTCCCGTCCCCAAGGCTTTAGTCGAGATATGGGTACAAGAAAATCATGTGAGAGTGATTAGTCTAGATGCATGTGAGCGTACAGAAAATACATGGAGGGGAAGCATGTTGTAATCGTATACACATTGCCGCAGATTACCGACGGCTGTTTTCTGATCGGTGTGCAAGCTGCAGCAAGAAGCGTTCCAGTACTCGTATATACCGCCTTATTCCAGCCACTCAGACTTCCAGTTAAGATCCAATTTTTTGGCAAATAGAAAAATTAGAAAGCGAATGGGCGTGTGCGGGTCTGGGCGGTTGGTTGCGTGCGGTGCACGGAGATACAAACTTGTACACGCACTATGTGCAGGGCCGTTCCCCACCCAGTCATGTGGAGTAAGCCCCTTGCTGGTTCCGTCGCTTCGAACTACGCGGTCCGCATGGTTGGCTGTATTCGTTGAGTGTACACCCTTGAATTTGACATAGGCTGAGAAGAGGTAGGGGAACTGGGTTGCTGCTGGGTTCGTGTGGAGGTAGCGGAGCAAGTCCTGATTTCATCGGTCTGAGTGCTGCTTGTGGGATTGTTGGGATTGGGGTCAGGATCGGTGTACGGCTAGTTCTTGTGATTCAAATGCTTGACATGAAGACTGTTATTGTTGCAGTGATCTCGACTGTTCGTTGGAGTAGAGAGCGGTTGAAGCTGGAGATTCGAGAGGAAAAGGATGCTTACCCACGAAGAATCTAATCTGATCGGTAGATTGGTGGCGGCAGGCATTTATACATACAATATATCAAATGATGCTTCGAACACATTGGTTGGGCTCGCATCTCCGTCCCTGAACGGTGGAATCTACGGATCTGGAAAACAGATGTATGCGCGAATGCCCAATGGCCATGCGCCCGCCGAAGCCAACTGGCAGCTCTCCCCTGATTTGCACCGCCCTGTAAGCCCCAGGTATTTGAATAGTGATTTTCGGTGTGGTAATACTTCGGGGATGTCGGGAATGTATACGATAGTGCGTGGAATCGGGCCTTTGCAGTAGGCCTTGTCTAGAAACTGCACATGTTTCACAAGAAACGCTGTATCACTTTTTTGTCACAGCCATAACGATAGTAAAGTACAAGCGCGAGTCAATGGTGACGATGGCCTTGAAAACTAGGCTTGCTATTGGTTCAGGAATTTCGATACACGTCGCCCGGCATACTCAGGCCCCTCAGTCAACGGTGAATATATGAGTGTAGAATGAGGCGGCTGGCGGAACCTCGCCCGATGCCGCAGTATTGGTGGCAAAAGAGACGTGATTTGAAGTGCTGGATAGCTGTTCCGAGAGTTTGGTAGGTGCAAAAGTGGTACAATTCCCATCACTGTGCCCAAAGCTTGTTGTATCACTACTGAAAGACTAGAACACCGCATGGGGGCGTGTGACCTTCCGCAGAAGCTGCGATATGGTCTTTGTTCCACACTGAGGTATAGCTCGCGCCCGTGAGATCACGGTGTCGAAATGTTACATAAGAGATTGTTCGTTGAGCAGGGCCTTGTGAGTGGAGTCTCTAGAGGCAGTAAGCATAGGTTAGTAGACCGAGATATGTGTGCACATAGACTGGGTATTGCCCAGAGCAGGTCAACGTATGTGGTTTGCGTAAAGGTTGTATTGTTTGAATTTGATCGTGCTGATGCCAGAACCAGATTTCCTTTCCCCATGACACCGTACCGTAGACAGCCCTCATGAAGGTGGAAGAAAGAGCCTCATATAGCCGTGAAATGCATCCCGCGCCTTCGACCACT
Source organism: Periconia macrospinosa (assembly GCA_003073855.1). Taxonomy (NCBI): domain Eukaryota; kingdom Fungi; phylum Ascomycota; class Dothideomycetes; order Pleosporales; family Periconiaceae; genus Periconia; species Periconia macrospinosa. The sequence goes on from KZ805615.1 coordinate 4,512, forward strand.
CGTGTCAAATGCAGTTTTCCTGGGCCGCTGTCAGCATCCGCGCGACACTGTTACTGCAGTTTATGTCACATACTCCTTGTAAATCCACAATCCTTTACCGCGAAGCGCTCCAGACGTTCTTGAGGTAGCCGTCCCTCTGAGCGAGCCTGTTCATGGAGTCATCGGACTCGCCCATGGCGCGCACGAAACCGCAGAGGGCATATGCCTGGTTCTCGCCGGTGTAGCGACCGTTCTCGTCGACCTGACCGATGCTGATTTGGACAGAAGCGTGGTCCTTGGCCTTGATGATACGGCCAGTGGCGCTGCACTTGCGGGGGACGTAAACTGCCAGTTGTGTCAGTAACCGTTTCTGCTAGATTTTGGAGCCGCAGAGTATTGATAACGCGGCGGCGGTCGTAGAATGGCAAGATCGAGAGGCTTACGGTCGACGAGATCACCGCGTTCGTTCTCCATGTTGACGGATTCGTGAATAAGGCGAGTGTGTTGTTGGCCGGGTTTGCGTCAAAAGGTTGTCGTCGAGGTTGTTCCCACATCGAATTTCCATGCCACTGTGATGTCCACTCGCTTAATCGGCCAAGGCACTAACCAAGATTGGCTAGCAAGTGTCCTCTATCAACACCATCACTCTCGAATGTACATGGTCATGATTAACGTCAAACTTGCAGTTATATCCTCTGTTGCATTCTATTTACCATTTTCATGGGCTTTTGAATTCGCTAAGAGTACTATTTAGGTACCCTATTCGAAAAATTGTGGCTCTTCATCAACGTTCGTCGCAATGGAGACATTCGGTCGTATGGATTCGGCACGGATTTCCATGAGCATATTGGCGTGGGAGTCATTATCAGGCGATTCCAGTCAGAATATAATGCTACAGTACCTATTTGCCGACTTGAAGTGCTGCGATGTATCCTCCCTACCTATGTAGATATGCACATGTGTACATATATAAAGTGGATCACGTGACTACTCGCGGATCATCAATTGGTCGCACACGTACATGTATATATACTCTGTGTCACATATATATATATATATTGAAAACAACACTCGTATAGCTCTAGTGAATAGATACTGATGTACCTGCGTTGGCAAATGCATCGTGGTATTCCATATTCCGCAGTCATACATACATATGTAGTTTCTTGCCTCGGCTCTTCGCACTTGCACCTCTCCTCCTTGTCCTCCTCCTCCTCAACTTTGACAGCAGAGCTACGGGCGCGTCTAATGAACAAATTCGCATTGGCTAAAAGATCACCCTAATTTTTGAATGAGACACCATTCGCTTACCTGGAATTTATCAACGTCGCATGTCATACCTGCTCTACGGCAGCACCGCGCACACGGCCATGGGTTGGGTGGATTTGGTCCCGCGTGCTGGAGGGTCTCTCTACATTGGCGGGCTCTATGCACTTTATCAAACCGATCTGATACGTGCCGCTGGAATAACTCACGTGCTATCAGTTATCGACTACGACCCTCTACTACATGAAAAATTCGGGCACTTAAAACACTACCACATCCGCGCCGATGACGATCCGAATGAGGATCTGTTGAGATACTTCGAAAGCACCACCAAGTATATCGACGAAGGACTGAACAGCGAGGTTTTTAATGAAGAAGGAAGCAAGAAGAAAGGTGGTGTCTTCGTGCACTGCGCGATGGGAAAGAGCAGGAGTGCTACTTTGATAATAGCATATTTGATGTGGAAGTTCAAGATCGGATGGAAAGAAGCTTTAGAGCAGGTGTGCGAGGGGCGGCCAGTTTGTGATCCTAATGTAGGTTTTAAGGAACAACTGGCAGTGTGGGCTAGCATGCTGGAGTGTAGTGAGGAGCAAGAGAGATGGAGGGTTTATGAGAAATGGAAAGGAGAGAGGTTTCAAGGGACATCTTGGGAATGGGAGACACGTCAAAGGGAGAGGGATTCCCTGAGACAGAGCGAAAGCATCAAGGCTAAGATATGAGTTAGCCGCGTCAAGACTGCACGATGGCAGATTTACAACGTAAACTTTTTAATACATATCTAGGCTCCTTGGATGTTTGGAGTTGAGTAGATGAGGCGATTTTAGCACAGAGGCACTTAGTGAATGCATCTCCGGCAAAAGGTGTCGATTTCTGGTCATTATATATCTGATCTCTTGCATACTGGTTGCTTAGAAAGCCTTGGAGGTATAGAAGGATTGCTTGAGGTAGTGCATATGCTAGTCACTTGCTCATAGTCGGCTTCAACTGAACATTCTTAACATACACATAAACTTGGTGATACTGTGCGTACATTGATACCTGCGATGAGTAGCCTAGCTGAATATATTTTCCATGAGATATGCTGACGTCGGAAAAATATCGAGATAACAGGGAATACGTAGTATTTCTGCTCATTCCAATTATCTAGGTCTGATATTTGATGAGCATGACTGGTGATTGAATGGTCGATATTATTGCATCAATAGTGCTTTCCTCTCTAATTTTTCATTTACGACCATTACCAATCGATACCCAAAGATCAAAATTCTCACTATAGCTGAAGTGGGTTGTCTTTCGAAAATGTGAAGTTAATATACCATGTCTATCGTGAACAAAACGATATATATAGAGTGCAGTATATCGACACCACTTCACAATTTTTCCTGCGATTCATGCCCATTCCAAGACTGCGAAAATCTAATATCGAAAATCATTTCGGACATCATTTTCGCAGGTAATTTTCGATGATCCATGAACCTGGTCACGGTGTTGCCTCAGAGTGGCTGAACACCCCGGTACATAGCCTTAGGCGTCGCATCAAAAGTGGCGCAGCCCAAAAATTTCCACACATGCAATACTTAACTCCTACTCTTCTCAGCTTACAGTTCTTGACAAAAATCTTTCTGACTTTTCAGTAAAAGTTTCCTCGTACAAGAGAAAATATCCTTTCAGCGCCATGGAGCCTATTATTCAGGCGACTCAGCAGGTTAAACTCGGGGATGGTACCCCACCGTCAAAATCTTCCGGGTCCCACCTGAGTTTTGAAGAGCTTCGGCGCATCCAGTTTCTCGAAGCGGCAGACTTTCTCATTCACCGCGAGAACTATGAAGACCCGTTCTACAGGGACTTTTTGGATCTTTTCGAGGCCAAAGGAAATGAGAGCAAGGAAGATTTCGAAGAAAGTGACCACGAGGAAGAAGCAGACGATGAAGAAGAGGGAGAAGAAAACGACGAGAGCGGCGATGGAGAAGATTCAGAGCCCGAAATACCTATATTTCTTGACACAACTCGCCGAGAATTTCTTCAGGAAGTTACAACGGCCTTGAATGACGACAAGATGCGAAAAGCTATCAAAGAGGCTGAAGCCGCTGGACTGAAAGAATGGAACGATAAGATGGGAGAGGAAGACGGAGAAAAATTCTGGAGACTATTGGAAGATATCCCATTTGATGCGCCTGGCTCGTTCTTCCCATTGCCTACGACTCAAGAAGAAGACAGCGAGAGAGAGGAAAGGAAGGAAATGGCACAAAAGGAAGCCTTGAAAAAGGCTGGCCTTGATGAAGATGATTGCTTCGGCCATGATCCCGAGGTCCGCGACGAAGTATCCATCGATCGTCGTACGCTCATATACTTCCGCTCTCTCTACTCGATTCTGCTGGACCCGACTATCGAAATATCACAAGCGCTCAAAGACGGTTTTCTTTACCGCATGGAAAAGGCAGAGTACTACACTTCGTGGAAAGTTGGATACATGTACATGAATGACTGGAAGCTGTGCAATGAAGCGCAGCGATCATCTTTCTTGAAAACGTTCTCAGTGGACGAAGAATCCATGAAAGAATGGAGGAAACGTCTCGGTGAAATCCGAATGTGCCATACTCAGAGTGGGTTTGACATTGAACTAGATGGCCTTCGTGATCTCATCCACGAGCAAACGACGTTGAAATGGGCGCTACCTGATCTCGCATCTTTAGGTATCAATACCGAGAAAGAGGGCAGCTACAAGGAATGCCCAGTGTGTTTGGTTCGCCTCAAAGACGAGAGTGCGGGCGATGCGAATGACAAACACCGTGCAACTCGTGTTACATCTGAGGGGGAAACTGAGACGTATGGCCATTGCTGTTACGCCCGATATCTTGAGAACCTTGAAGTTACCGGTAGTGACGGTTTGACTTTTGAAAGACCATATTGGGATTTGTACAACGGCCTTGCTGTGCTTGATATGAATCCCAAGGCTATCAAGGAGGGGTTGGAGTTGATGAAGTCATACGTGGACGCGTTGCCGCCCCGACCTGCGATACAAACGTCTCAAGCTGACTTGGAGAAATATGGTGCGCTCCTTCGTGCCTCTGTTACGGAACTCACAAACGAGATTGCCAAGGATGATTTGTTGGCTGTGCGACAACGCCTTACCGAAGTCAGGATTTTGGGCTATTATGCGGCGTATGATAGACTGCGCGCTTTCGCTGACAAGGACGTCAGCCAATACCGTCAGGTATCGCAGACACAGGCAGATATCAGAGGTCTCCAGGGTGTGCTGGCATTCAAGCATAAGGTGTTTGAGTGGTACAAAAAGCAATTGGAATAGAGTGGAAGCAGCAGCGCATCAAAGGGTACGAGGGTGGAAAGGAATGGCACAGATGGCCAAGATGAGACTTCGATCGTCTTCTCATATGGTTTTGTATGTAAATGGGACGAATAAATATGTCCAAACATGAAAGATATGCAAACCAAAAGATTTTCCGCAACTTTCAATTGGCCGTGCTCGCATGCTACGATGATTATGAATCTGGACTCTGCAATGTCCTACGTTCCAAGAAAAAGATTTTTGGTTTGTTTGTGACAAACTGTCTGATATGTAGCCTGATTTATCGTTGTTGTGAGCGCGATACATCATGCTTCAGTCTGACGGTTGTCTGGGTCATCTGGCTGATTCGACGCTTCATTCTGAAAGATTAGCTGGGACGATTGTTAATCCTGATGATAACTCATCCGGCAACATAAAATTCTAAGGAGTAAGCTTTTGGCTTAAGATCTTAGTGGACCCTGAGGAAATGCATCGTATAAAAATTCCTAAATGCGGCAATTGATTTACTACAGTGCACCATTCGTAGTAGAGCAAACCCACTGTATGCGCTTGATGAGGGAGTTCGCGGGGGCACAACCAGTACGCGACAGCCAAAAGTCGTCGCATCATGCACGATGATCACAGCGCACATATAGTGTTGTCCAGTCGAAAGTTGACAGCGCATAGGCGAAGCTTCGTGCCCAATATGCACGTGCGGAAAATCCGACGCAGAGATTTGAGTGGAGTGAGCTTATAGCAGCAATGACGACAGTGTTTGTGGGATGGCTAAAGCGAAACTGATCTTCGGGCCTGTATAGTCCGACTACAAGTACACTACGTAGTATGGTTACAACAGAGCCAGCGCATAAAGAGCATCCAGTTCCTCGAGATTGGTCTACCACAACACCTCCAAATTTCTTTTTAGCCACACAAAATGCCATCCTCGCACATCGCAGAACCGCTCCGTAAGTAAAGCCACCCTGTTTTATGTGTAATTTAAAATCGAAAAATTGCTCACACAACACAGGAGAGCCAACCTTTATGGATGAGTTTGGTGGTAGACATCATCCTCCAAAATCAGCACACCCAAACATGCACCATTCGCGTTATGAACATCCTTCAGGTAGGCACAAGATTTCCGATGAAAAATATCCGGTCATTTAGAGAAAAGAGAATGATCATTGATCCCTATTTAACAGGACCTCGACGACGCGCGCAAACATACCGAGCTCCCCGCGCACTTTCCCCATCTTCGTCATCCTCTGACAGTCCCCCACCACGCCACCATCGACATCGACGCTCACCTCGTCGCGCACCCAGACCTGTATCTCCGGAACCGATAGATAATCGTTATGAATATATGGCGCCGCGCCGGCGTCATCCTCGTGAGGAAGATTACTTCTCTGACAACAGATATAACCGCCCGGGTCGAGACCCTTACGGCTATCACCACCATCACTCATCTGCTTCCCGAGACAGACCCCGCAGGGACGATAGAGAAAGACGGGCCCGACCAAGAGCTGAGCCAAGATCCAAGCCAGAGAAGAAGGAAAGCGTTTGGCAGAAGGAAGCGAAAGAGATGTTCAAAGAATATGCTGTGCCAGTCATCAAGGCTGAAACTGGTAAGATAATCACGAAGCAGATTGGTAACCTTATTGCAAAGAGAACGTCATAGTGAGAGTTTTCCTGGTCCATAGTTAGGGCCAATCTGTAAGATACGTAGTTGTATTTCAGATATATCGGGTAGTGTCTTCACAATTTTTGAATATGATGCCGTGACAAGCTTCGGGGAGTTGTCCGTTTTAAACTAAGAAGTTTGGTTTAACTTCTTTTAGTCTACTTCAACAACAACCTTTCCAACCTGTTTTCCTTGCCATACGTACTCGATTGCCTCATCGGCATCATCGAATGGAAACCTGAAATCGATAATATCGTCTAGATGCATTTCAACTGCAGACATAGCGTCGCACAGATCGTCTAGGTCTTGCTTAGAGCCGGCATTTATTCCTCTAGAAACACTGGTCAACCAGTTGTTATTGTCACGAAGCCGAGGGTATCATACCTGAGATTAACTCTTCTGTCAATCAATAAAGGCACAAGCTCGTCAAGATCCTTCGCATTCTGTTTTCCCAGATAACCAACCTGGCTGATTACACCGCCACGGCGCGTACTCTTCAAGCTTTCAATCAAAGTTTGGGATCCACCAACCTCGATGACTAGATCAACCCCAACACCATTCGTAATCTCCAGTACTTTTCGATGCCATTCTGGATATGTAGCATAGTTTACGGTTGAGAGTGGTGGGTTGGAATATCGATCTTGAAGTGCTTTCATCTTTTTATCACTCGATGAAGTGACTATCGCCCTCAGACCGGAAGCTCTGGCGAGCTTGAGCGCAAACATACTAACGCCGCCGGTCCCTATGACAGTTAAAACGTGTAGGCTTGCGCAGATGAGATGTAAAGTATACCTTGAATCAACACACTTTGTCCAAACCCAACGCCCTTCAACGCACTCCATGCCGTAACTCCTGCGCATGGAATCAAGCAAGCTTCCTCCCAGCTCAAGTAGCTCGGAAGCCTGCTCACCTTCCTCTCATCGAAAACCAAATAATCAGCAAGAACACCATCTTCATCAGCAGCAAGCCAGCTTCTTGCATTTTCTCTTCCTGTTAAGTTCTCTGTATCCACTATTGGTGCGACCCTGTCGCCGACTTTGAGATTGATGGTTCTGGATCCAGCAGCTACTACTTCGCCGGCCGCATCGTTGCAAGGTATTCCGTAGGGAATCACGGGCCAGGGATTGCCACCGTTGGCAATATTGGCATCACGGTAGTTGAGCGATATTGTGTGAACTTTGATTAGGACCGAGGTTGGGGGGAGAGAAGCTGGGAGGTTTTCGGTTACGAGTTTGACCTTAGCGGAACCTTGGGTAAAGTCATCCGTTCGGCGAAAAGCTCTCCGAGTCGAAGGGATCGCTTCTGACATTTTGTCAATGAATATTGATGCTCATTGAACCTTTCGTTTCCATATGTTGTTACTCGAAAATTTAGAGGGCTTTTATACATTTCAAGGACGATATAGCATTAGAAATACAAATGTGGGGAGGCGAATATGATTGGCTAATTCCAAAGCACACATCTGGTCGCGTCATCAAGCTCTATGAGAAAGTACATGATCATCATGACCGGTCTGAATAATCTTAGAGGCATGAACAATTTAATGGGAAATTTGAAAATCATGGTGTATACGAGACGCGTTCATAATCTTAGTCTTCTTAATCTTCACACGACTCCACGATAAGTTATAATATCTATTAATCATACTTGCAATTGTTCATAGTGCTTATGTATTTAATTGGAACTGCTAAACTTATCTATGGAGGGCAGCAATGCATAAGAACAAGTAATCGACGTTCACAGTCTACCAGCACCATTGTCCAAAAATCACATGAAGTGTCTAATATGACCTGCTGTATTGGATCGGATCTTGTTTCCTTTGTTCGAAAGGATGAACAAAGACAATTATATGTGAAACTAGAGCACGATGAGATGGAAGCGCCTTTTTACCACTCGTGCCTTAATGGTTTTCCTAAGGCAACATAGTTCATAGTAGTATTGAGCTGACAGAACATCAACGTTATCTAACGCCTCTTCCTTCCTTCCGTGGTATTTGTTGCATTTTCACACCCAACAAAAGAGATTGCAAATGAATGTAACACATATCTACCAAGATCAAACGCCAGTTAAAAGCCGCCCACAAATTCATAAATCCTGCGCACAATGTGTATTGTAGGGTAACCATACATGACACATGGCACTCGACAGCAACAATTTATTCATCGGTCTCGAGATGCTTCAGATCCGATCTCCTGTGGAAATGGATGAGGACATGATGTTCTAGCAAGCGGTTAGTAACTTGTCTAAAATTTTTCAGCGGTTTCGCAACTCACCCTTCTCCGTGGCCTTATGTTTCATAAGAGCCTTGTAAGTAATCAAGCTCTTAACTCCCTTATAGAACCTCATAGAATTCTCCACAATCTTAGATTCAGTTTCCAGCGGCGGGTCCGAGACAGTAGGTTCCACCTCGACAGCCGGTTCAGGGCCCTCAGTGCTGGAGGTAGCTGGTCGCTTTGCTGCCGGAGCAGGCTTTAGTAGAGGAGGCGCGGGTAGTTTTTTCTTGTCGAATTCTACCTCAATACTTTTGATTTCGCTATCAACAAGATCTAGCTTTGGAGTCGGCGAAGTTATTTCTTGACCGAGGTTGATGTCATGTCTGATAGGTGTCGAAAGGTTACTGTTTTCGCTATCAGATGTGGGTGTCAATGGAGGCAAATCTTCGACATGAGGTGGTGTTGCAGGTGGAGTAACTTTTTCGACAACTGGGGAAGGCGCAAGCGGCCAGTCAATAGCTGAGCAGGGTCTAGGCGTTCGCAGGAATTCAGTTGCGCTGATGGGTGGTTCGGAATTGCGGGCGAAAGCCTGGCATGCTTGCCACCATGAAAGACCTTCAGGTGGTGGGAGGGGAGGAAGCCAGCTGCCACGTTTATTGCCTTCCAATGCTCGGAGTGCGGAATGTGATGCGTCATGGTAGACACTGCTCTCGGATTCGTCTTCCAAATGGGTAACTCGCTGCTGGACATCTAGCAGAATTGTTCGATGAGTTTCCAGCTCGCTTTGGATGTTTTGGAGCATGCCGATCAGTAGTTGATTGGAGTGTCGGAGTTGGGACTTCGTTGTCGACACAGACGCCATAGAGGATCGCTTGGAAGTCAACTTCGATGTTGAATCGGTAGCACGGGTGAGCTGAAATTTTGGTTGTGTCTCTTTGATAGGCTCCGTCATTGTGATTCCAGAGAGGTGCGTGATATCCACATGTGAGGTGTCATCGTCGTCAACGATCGTCGGGAAATGGGGGGACGCAATGGGAACCTGCATAACGGCTGCCATGATGAAAAATTGGTGTGTAAGGTCGAGGATTGTAGAAGTCAACTTGGGGGATTTGGAGGAAGGTGGGCAGCGCAGCTGTCAAACCTTGAAGGTTCCACACTTCGTGCCTCTCTGCCTTTAAGGACCTATCGAGGACACCCGTCACTACCAAGTCCCCCTCGGGCTCTCCCCGCTCCCTTGCTTGCAGTTCAAACGCTTCACTGACCAAGCTGAGCTTGGCTGCAGTGCCGCTGCACAGGGTAAACTTGCCTTATTGCCCCAAAAGTGGATCAGATTGCTTAGATGGACAAGCTTAGCAGAAGTTTTGCAGATCACGATGCGGAGAAGGGCCAACAGTGACAGATTCGACGTCCTCTAGGGGTCTGCCGAGAAGAAGCCAAGAAATCGCCGCTTTGGATCGGTCGTACACAAGGGAGGCTCCGACGTTGGTGTTGTACTCTTCCATCAAGACTTGTTTCAGCATCATTTGATTGGCGTTTCGCTGCATGTGAGACTCCAGATCCCGTCCACGTGACTTTACATTCATCATTTGGAGACAACCAATCACATTCAAGGTTACATGTACGCACAGCTACTAACTCAATTCAAAGCAGATGCTTTTTACAGCCTCAGAAGACAATTTTCCTGTTAAATAATTCCTCATCAACAATTTATTACGCATTGCGCAAAGCCTCTGATTGTGAGGCGGCGCATTTGATGTTCTAGAATCGGTATTCACACTAACGCACTCCATGCGAAGCTGCCAAACGACTCGTGCTTCACCTTCCGACTGCCAAGTACATTCTACGCGGATCACCCAATCAAAGTTGAAACTACATTGTGGAGAGCGCAACAAGCACTTCTGGCCGAAGAAGGTCCTCTTTAGCTCAAGGCTTAAACAAACGAGAACGGTGGCCAATTCGCTGCGCACCAACAAAGTCCAAAACACGTTAATTGACTAGTAAATGTACAGACGACACGCCGGGTCGTGACATATCGGGTAGGTAGTGTACTAACTACTAATTAACTAATTGTATTCAACGGAGGAGACAGCTTCTTATTTGTAGAAAAATACAGTTAAGCCAGACCTCCCGAAATATCGCGACCCGACGTGTCCTCCCCTGTGCCACTAGTTGAACCGCACATCCGCAGCCGTTGCGAGAATCCATTGAGGTGCGATCACAAGATGCGCACTACAGGGAGGATATCGAGAAGCTCGATTGCCGCTTTCTAACGGGGATCGAGGTATGGTGACTCAGACCTAGACGGAAGCTTTCCATGCACACCCAACTCTCCCGTCCATCTCGACCCATACCTGTCCATCTTCACTCTTTTCAATGAAAATCTTTAGAAGTTCCTCCTTCACTCTATTGACGAGTTCAGCCCTTCTCTCCTCCGGCCACCATGCTGAAACAAACACGATAGGCATGTGCTAAATGTGACGCAACAGCCCAATCAGCCAAGAATCTATAGTAAAAAGGATGTGTAACAATTCATACGTACTAGCATTTCCAAGCATTCCTCGGGAGTCCCAGAACTTCTCCTTTTTTCTTCCTCTACTTGCACTCGGTTGAACCCCACCTCTCCCAAGACTTTCTTAATATATTTCGTCTCGCCCCAAGGTTGGCCAGCGTACATCTTCTGTAGTATCTCCTCATATGACGGCATGCTCGGCGGATTACGGAGGCGAGAAACTGCGAGCGATACCCAGCTGTGCCAAGGAATAGCAGCTAAGCTGCTTATCCCAACGAAGCCGCCGGGGCGGAGTTTGTTGAAAGCGAGGGCCAGTGTATCAGCTGGTACAATGTAGACTCCCATGTTAATGAATATGTGAGTGAAGGTATTAGAAGGAAGGCTTGGATCCTTGAACCACACAACAAATAGATGAAAATTAGCGACGGCCCTCCTAAGATCATGGTATACCTATACACACATACCAAACCACTCATAACTTTTGTTTCGATGCCGGGCCATCCGCTCGCTTCCCCTCTCTTCTTCAACTGGGATAGCATGCTTTCGTTGACATCTGATCCCATCACCTTCACGCGTTGCCACTCTTTAGGAGGGAGAAGTTCGTACAGGGTGGCGGTGATTACGCCCGTGCCGCATGCTAGATCCAGAGCGTACGCAGCATCTTTGCTACTTGTGATGCCAGACTCTTGAATCATTATGGTGGCCCATGGTTTGGTTAGGACTTCGGAGATTTTGACTTTAGCTGCGACTTGTTCGCTGACCCACGCGCGTTGGAAGTCCGAGTGGATGGATCCTGGGTCGTTTGTAGGCGGGGAAGACATGATACTGTGGATGAGACGACTTTATAGATGAATGTTAGTATACTATAGGAGGTGGCCGTGTATTTATGCTTGATTTTTGCAAGGCCATGTCGGACACCAACTTAGACGTATGGAGAGCGAAGCATTCGACAATGTCTCCTTGCGGAATTTCCGGAAACTTGGTATATATGAAATGATCCGACTGAATGTCAAGCAACTACGCTACTTTACACTTCTTTTCTTGCTCAACGAGTACAAACATATATGAGCGCCTGCCAAGGATCGCAAGTCTCCGGAGCTCTCTCAATGTCTCCGTAAATTTCCGCATGCTTCTGAGAAAGATCTTGGGTCTTTTCGTGTGTTTGAACCAAATGCTAGACACAATATATCATGTCGTCGCAGATATAGAAGGGAGACATGGCATGTCGGAAGCACCGGTCAAAGATTGAGGAGAGTGGGTGTTGATGTAGATCTTGCAACATCACGCAGAACCGCCAGATGAATTGGTCAAATTTGAAATGTATTTTTGTCACTAAGCCCAAACGTGTATCAGAAACCAGGTATCATCCATGGGGGTATTTCATCCATCATCGGCAAACAGCCGATACTATTATACCAAACGCCGTCGCTATGCAAAGAGCAACTTTTAATAAATCTCCTCAGACTCTGTCCCCAACCATTCCCCAAAGTAAACACACGTTCTTGCCGAAATATCTCCATCGTCGGCGCAGAGGTCGAATACCGGGCAAGTGCCGCATGGAGCATCCACAAATCCATTGAACGTTTTCGTGTCGTTTGTGTTCAGAGCCGTGCGATAAGCAATGGCCGAGACTTTTTCCAGCCGACCGTCGAGAGTCATCATTTCCAGCAGTTGTTCCATATCCACCTCTCGAGCTTTCAATCCCTTCATGATATCAGCTGCATTTAGGAACGTAGCCAGACTACTGGCGGTAGGGTAGGTAGGATTGCTGCGGTGGACAAGGCGGGTCGCATTGCCATGCGATGGTGGTTTGTATGGACGGATAGGCACACCATCTTCGATATCGCGGAGACGACCCTGTACATGAGCTTTCTTGTGCGCAATGGCGGCTGCTCTGTCAGTTGGCTGATAGTTGTTCCAGTTTGCTGGAACACGTATACATGTTTCCCTCTCTACTGCTTGGTTGACGATTTGGGACACCTGCTCGATCATGCCGAGGTCGAAATCACCACCTCTCTGCCACAGACCACCTGCAATCTCCTCGGAGGGGGTCAAGTAACTTAGTAGGTACATCTTCCGGTTCGGGTACTTGACGCTCATGATGGACTGTACGAGGTCTTTGGATTCGAGCGATTTAAGACACTTGTTGAGCGTGGGCTGAGCAAAATTGGTCTTCGCGCGGAGGGCTTTGATCCAGACACCCTCGGTCTGGGCCTGATCAATATGTTGATAAATGACGTTCTCGTCTGCAGTGAGGGTTCGCAGCCTAGAGAAATGGTGAGCAACAAGATCATCATGGAGAGAAGTGCCACCTACTTTTCAGCTTCACGGCGGTCCCGTATTTTCCAACATGGCTCATTGTCGAATAACATCATCTTCATGAGCTGCTGACCGCACAGCCAATTGATTAGACTGAGAAGCTCCTCCATGGTATCTGCAACTTGCATGGCAGAGAGATCGCGCTGGAAGAAGATGGTGCCGGGTGGACTTGCTGCACATTTGTCGTACAGCTGATCGAAGCGACTGACAGCACCGGGTGCATCACCATCTTCGTTTTTCATCCCCCCAGGAGGGCCTGCTGTTGTGTCCGCCATTTCGTTGACTTTGCGCGTTCCATCGGAAGTGAGTAACAAAGTGCGACGCGGAAATTCTTGGAGGATGCGGGGCGACTAATTACATAATCACACTCTCCAGGGCTCACGTGGACAGCTCGATCCACATCAATGATTGGAATCAACATTTGAATTGACCAATAACTTCCATATAGACATCTGGATATTTGATTGATTACACATCCCAGGAGCCTCTGAAGTTTCTATTATAGCCCAATATGTTGAAAGAAAAAACAATGAATGTCGTTATTCTAAATCACATATTACTACATACTCAAATCTAGATCGGGAGAAAAATATAACGTCACGTGCGAACGTGACATTAGCGCGGCGAGTACCTTTTAGCACAGCTTCAAGCTCTTCCCGTACTTAGTTATTTAGGTACCAGCTTGTATTCCCATATACAACTCTTTCTATACAGTTATTTGTTAATATTCCGCAACTGATTATGCTCTACCCGAGATCAGTTCCGCGGAGGAATCAATTCGATTCAATGTTGCGACGCTGACTTCCTGCGACCAATTGCGGGCAAGGTAAAACTTGTAATGCCGACAGAAATGACAAAGCAGACAAGGTTCGGTTTGTTCTAGACAGACCCATCATGAATATTCCGTAGATGGGCCAACTAGTATTGAAGAAGACTACTTGATACGTGAGAACATACAGGCAAGACGAGCGAGTGCGATTGAGCTTTTTCAAAGGATTCGCGCCATAAAAGATGAGCTTTAGGATGTTGATCTATGGTCAGTAATATTATGCCAACGATAACGATACGAGAAAAACTAAGGATTTTAGACATATCCCTCCATGGTATCAGTCTTGCACGATAGACACATATGCAACACAGATCGTGGCGGCAGATGCGATGCTGACTTGTACGCGAGGCGGTACCTCGCCACATCTTTGTCCAACTTTTACGTTATAGATAAGTGATCAGCGCTGCCTCATGCAAAAGTACTTTTGTAGCTCTAACAGGGCCGAGAAAATAGTGCGGACCCAGCATTCTGTTCACCGAAAGAAATGCAACCCCAACAAAGACTGGATCTATGCCATGCCCTAGTGGCGGAATTAGGCGTTCAGTGTGTGCGACAGTCCGAGTCCTGCGTGGCACGGGTGCAAGACCAGCTCCCTCGAAAACCATTTCAAATCAATACTGGTAATCGGCAACTGTCCTTGCGCTGAGCGAAGATTCTCTATGTTCATTAGGCATGGACAATTAAATGATGCTTAACGGAGCGCCCGTCTAGCTAGTAGCGGCAGGATCAGCAGGTCGTTCTATTTGCATACGCTTCATGTGCAATGTTAGCCATACGCAAGCCATAGATGGCACCAACAACGGATGTTGAGCAACCGAAGCCTGCCCAGCTCGAGAACCACAGTCCCTCCTAGTCCTGGAGCTCTACCTATGGTTCTGGATGCGTAGAAAAAGCATCGCGCAACACGACCGCAAAACGAGGCAAGCGATCCGACAGGCCGGTAAATCATCGCGCATGCTTGGGGAAGGGTCTCCAAAGGATCGGCCCGCCTCTTTGGCAGGTTGCTAGATCTGTATCTGTGCACCATACTGTAGCAATATTGCTCTGACCTGGTTCATGGGTTCTGTCGACACCCCTTTCTCCCTGTGGCTATTATATGCCTAGCGCGGTGATTTCTGTGCGACTGGAGCCCCAGGCCCTTGACAAACACTGCAACGCACCACCACGAAATAGGAAGTCAGAATTTCGTCGAATACCCACCGACTTTTCGGTCTCGACGTGCACATCGCTCCCCTGATCATACCGCAGCTTCGAAATGAGGCTTCGGATGCAAATAAACTGTGACAGCAACTTCATATGCCGAGAGGGCTACTCGTCAGCGGTGTCGCGATAGGACAAAGCCCAAAGCTCTATCTTCGGGGCCAATAACAAGCCCCCGTATCTATGGAGATTATTTATATAGCCTTCCCTGTAGCACGCCTTTGATCGCAGACACCCAATTTCATCTACACTACTTTTTCACGACGATTCCTTCACTGAACATCTCTACCTGGCGACTTTCGGCAATTGAACGCTTTAAAGAACGGACCCATGCCCTGGACCATATAAGAACAATGTCCGCTGCCTCAGAAGGTCTACAAACATCGGGTGACACATCCACCACCGCCGGAGATGGGAGCAGAAGAAAACAGTCAAATCAACAACAGCGTCAATTGCTTTCTTGCACAAAGTGTCGGGAGCGAAAGGTCAAGGTGAGCGTTGTATATCACTCCATTTACTCGGCCCATACATGGATTAATCTCGCATAGTGCGATCGTACAAAGCCATGCTCGGCATGCTGCGCTCGTGGGTCCCCAAAAGAATGCCATTTCGTCGCAGAAGGTGGCGATTATACCCCCATTCAACAGTCTTATGAACTTCGCAAGCTTCGTGCAGAGAATCTCCGTCTAAAAGAGAGATTACGTGCTAGCAGAGCTTCCGTTGAAGACGATGAATCAGGAGTCATATCTCCCACTTCTTATTTGGGAGATCGCCAGACCAGCACAAAACAGAAGCGCCGCACCGTGCGACAGCGTCGATTTCAAGGCCCCGAATGGTCAGACAGTCTGTATTTTGGTAGCCCAGGACTCGCCAA
Organism: Periconia macrospinosa; assembly: GCA_003073855.1. Classification (NCBI taxonomy): domain Eukaryota; kingdom Fungi; phylum Ascomycota; class Dothideomycetes; order Pleosporales; family Periconiaceae; genus Periconia; species Periconia macrospinosa. Next base: position 20,665 of record KZ805615.1, read on the forward strand.
CGTGATTGCAGATGTGAGGTGCATGCGCATGTGCATCAATCCAAGTTGACAGAAATACAGTTCGCCAGCATCAATCTCGCATCGGTATCCCCCCAGTCTTTGGTCCATCTAATTCCCCGTGGCTCGGAAATGTATACAAACAAAGTTCCGCCGCCTCACCCATTTCCCACCATGTTCCCGCATACCCCCGACAACTGCATACCGGAGTTACTAAGGTGCCTCCGGTTAGAGGAAGCGAGGGATGAGCTTTTCGAAGACCTCGAGTCGTTTGAAAAGAGAGTACACATTTGCGCATTCCCGTATGTTCCCGTAGAAATCACGAAGAGCGAAGTGGAGAGGTTTCTCGCAGACCCGATGAAAAACGCTCAAATGTGTCCGGACATGCTAGCTTTACTGTTTGCGGTACTGGCCTTGGGTTCTCAGCATTCAGCGTGGGATAAATCTGGCGGGAAATGGCAAGCGGACATGACCCATCAAACGCTTCGTAAAGGAGACGTATATAGTCAGTTTTTGATGTCTCTATTGGATGCTCGTGGCTGACACTCCATAAGTTGCTGCAGCTATGCAAGCCTTACGCGTAGCATCTTTCATGCATAAGCCAACACTCCTTGGAATCCAGACGCTTATAATGATGAGCCCTTTCTTGACGAATAGTGGGCGGTTCTTGGATGCTTGGACATTGTTCGGAACCACCATCCGCTTGGCTCATTCTATGGGACTACATCGACACCCAAAATATCTCGATCCCTCACCACCCACACAGAGAGAATGCTTCATTCGTCAGACGCTATGGTGGTGGATGTTACATATGGACCAGGAGTGTTCTATGACCCTGGGACGGCCACTAGGTATTAGTGGAATTGGGGACTGTCCTCCACCCCACGAGCTCACAACGGACCCACGGATGTTGAGGTTTGGAGAATTTGTAAATCATTTCACAGTATTAACAAGGCAGATACTGAGTAGCGACTGCCTGACTAATGCCAAAATCGACGAGTTCACCGATTTGTTGAAAGGACTTCTCGATACCATGCCAGAAATGCTGCAATTTGATGCATCATGGTTGGACGAGACCACTGATATACCTGAGTGGCCGCTTGGTACTATGGCTGCCTGTAGGTCCTCGCATATATCCCACAAGGTTTCGATATAAACTTACGCACCTAGTGTTCTATTGTAAAACGCACACATATCTGATTCTACTGAACCGTCAACGTATCGAAAAGCACAGCAGTCCGCGCAAAATGTCTTCCTACTTTGGTCCGACAGGTTCATCGCCTACCCCGTCCCAACCGTCACTTCGGGGTCGCGATTTAGTTCTTTCCTCCTCATCTGACCTTCTGACAGCATTTCTTTTCTTCCACGTTCGTGTTCCCGCAGCGCTCATCTCCTGGACCGCGGGTCAGCAGGCATTCAATGCTTGCATGATATTGCTTCTTGATGCAATGGAGACTGGCGATCTCACACATATTGGGCAAGTCGAGAGAGCATATGTTGTGTTCATTCAATTGCAAAACAACGGTGTCCACGAGCTTGCTGCATTGGCCGTAGAAAGGGTGAGCTGGGGATTGGCACAGTTGGGGCGGTTGAAGGACCAGAAGAACTACAGCAATGACCAGAGTTTCGAGATGCCGGGATTGAGAAGAGCTGGAAGTGGCACTGCAGGCGGGACGCGCGAAATGGATATACAAGGTACCACGACAGGTGAGAGTGAGGCAAACATTGTGCGCGAGAAATCGCTTCGAGATACGGTAATGGGTAATACGGGGATGTTACTCCTGGAGGATCCAGGACTGCAAAGTTTTATCCCAGAAGCATTTCAGCCACTCGCTTGGAATGTGGAAAAAGAAGAATGGAAGAAACGTCTGGACAGTTTCGTCCTGAATGAAAAAAAGGGGAAGGCAGTAAAAAAACAGGGCGAACGAGGTGGATTTGGTCGATCTTCGGAACAGTCGCAGGGAGCAACGACATCGCCAGGATCGGCCCCACCAAGATTCGCGACGTTTGATCCAGCGCCCGCACGCGAGCAGCAGGAACACCAAACATTGCAGCCGCAGGGTCCAACGTTTTCGACGCCGCCACATTCGAGCTTCTCCAGATCAACAGCTGGTGACCTTCACCAGATCCCTCCGCCTCACTTACGGCACCACTCTTACCCTTCGCTACAGCAAGTCCCTTCGTCTCTTGGTCGCACCCAACACCAGCACATGCGAGGCGAGAATCTGGACACAAGGATAGATAAGGGGAATCGGGGACAATCCCAACCACTCCTCCAGGCCCTTCCCGAGTTCAGGGTGTCTTCAACATCCGCAACGAATCCGAATGTGCATCCTGTTGAGACGGACCGGCCCGCGGCTATTTTTTCGGATTACTTGAGAATGGTTGATCAGTCGAGCCCGGCATTTATGTCGCCTCCCTCACACAGATATGCATCGACGAATACCTGGCAATATGATATGCCGCATCGTATGTCGTCCGATGCAGGGAGTGACAGCATAATAGCACCTACTTATTACAGTAGTGCGAATAATGTAGGAGGGGATCAAGGAGGACCGAGAGCGTAGGAATAAACATACGACGTGTGTTAGTTTTGTGATGCAATTTCTTCGCAGATTTCGGTCTATTCTAGGTCTACTAAGCCGCTGAGGCCAACCATCCAACCGTTCAACTACCCAATCTTGACTGTAATCTCCTTAGCGGGATAATTAAGGCAATATCGCCCAACGACAATGATTGGGTTTTCTCATATCATAATACGACACTCGGTGCTAAGGTCCTGTGTAATATGTTGCTATAAGGACCTGTGTCCTCGGATTAGACGTACTACACCATCATATGCAGTCCGTATCCACAGACACTTGCCCACTCCGAATGTTTGTGTCAGATGTTTAGCGTAAGCATAATACGCTGTGGATGTTCGTTTCCATGTCGAGGCGGTCGGCTTGTCAACAGCGTCATTGGGTGCATCGTAAGCAGATCCGCCACTGTGCAGAAGGAGTAGCTATCGGGAAGTCCACCGGGTCGCGTAACTCCGATATCCAGTCAGCCTTAAGTAACCTTTGCTAACATTCCCCTATCACATCTAGAACTACCTATACCAGCCGGACCGCAAATATGTGCGGTTGGGTCAAATCGTATGACGCCTACATTACAGGCCACAACGCATGGTCAAACACACAAAGTACCAGTAGCTACTGTTCGGATGTTACACGAGCATTCGACCAGACCACTGCACGAGACCAGAGCTAAACGCATAGTGTAAGCACGCTTTCTCATTTTTGTTTTCTATAGACGAGCATTAAAATCGGAAGCTACGAGATACCGGCGTAAATAGCCTAGCCGTGTTCTATGTGTTTGGCTAGCATTTTGCTTTGAAGAGTGACGATAAACGAAGAGGAATTGAATTTTCGGCGTTGTCGCTGCAACATTGGAGTGATGTCTTAATCATGAGGCTAAACGACGTGTGTGAAAGTATAAGTATTTTCGGAATGTTCTCCAAGGTACTCTCCCTCACAGATATTCTCGAAAGATCACCTTGGATATGACCTATTATCGAAGGTTGCGATTAAATAGGTCAAATGTAAAGCGCGGATGCTCCGAAGGAGTTTATAGTCAAATGTAAAGCAATAAATTTACTCTTATGCCCAAAGCCTCGAACCCTAAATATGGATGGATCTTCCGTCCAAGTCTGAAGCTTCTGAGTGTCATTGTGTTTAGAGTGGTGATGAGTACAGTTTCATGGAATCTTTAACAACAGAACTTCAGTTGATACCAAGATCCACTGACTCAAATGATCTATTCTGCTCGTCGCAATGAATAAGGGATAGGTGTTTGTAAATTCACGTGCGAGGAAAACGAAACCCCCCTTACTTGCTCAACGTAGCATTCGCGCCCTGTCTCTCTTATCTTATGACACACTTCATCCCACTGACTTGCGCCATGATCCCTTGCATGATCGAGTTCTTCCTTGGCCCACTTTTTGTGACACCTCCCAGTTTCGCCACCATGCCTATCTAGCCCAAAGTCAATACATCTATCACTTGCGCTTCACCCGCTCCTGATTCTAATTGCACCATGAGCACTTTCATTCGTTTTTCTCAGAGACGGGTGCAATGAGTACACCTCGAGCCCCGGAAGCTGCCAAATTCTACTTGCGAGGTTCCCTTGTAGGTCGGAATCTTATCCTTACCATTCATTATGCACCGGCAATGCAGAATCGCCGGGCTAATAGTACGAACGGCTAATTATGAAAGTTTCCATATACTCTCTATTGAGATGTGTCAAGCAGGATGTTAGCATATCGCCCAGATCTTAGACACCACACAGCTGTCTAGATCAAGCCATGGGCGCATGTATACTCTCTGTAGTATGACTGTATGAGAAGCCCTACGTACGAGACACGAGGTCGATTGCAGATGGAGGCGCAATGCCTATCGGTAAGATTTTAGAGTAGTTTTTCCCTACATTCAATCTACATGGGGCCGAAATTTGGACTCTTTGGATTTTGAACGAACCATAGAAAGGAGGTTCACGATGAGGCTGGTAAGGGGATGTCATGCAACTACGTTGTGGGAGGTGGCGCGCTCGGGAATCTGCATGACAGATGCGCCCGCGCGTGATAAGCCATCTGACGCGTCACTTCGAGAATTGCTTCTTTGGAAGGCGTCAAAGCAACGCTCAGCGTCGATGGCTAGAATTCTATGTTAGTTCAAAATAAGTAAATACTATTATTACTTGATAGTTTCTCAAATGGTGGATATCATAAAAATGCTGTCTCTAAGTCTGCTCAATTTGATTCTCGCAGTACGTGAGCGAAGCATAACAAACTCCACAACTCATTTTCATTTTGAAGTTTGCAAAGTATTCAATTATTATTACATTGTTCAGCATAGATAAACAGTTCCGAGGCCGGGATCCTTGAGATCTAAATCTCACCGACAGAATCCCATGTCACACAAACACGGTAGTTGCTTTTTTCCCCATCTCTCCAACTATGGACCTCCGTCCCCACACCCTCTATTCCATCGATACCGCGACACGCACCCGCCATCCAACAGCCAAACCTTCGGATACGAATAATAGAAAATCGGTGAGCGCGCAGCGGCATTTACCCATTCCAGCGAAGCATCCACCCGCATTCCACTCAACCCCAACATTTTGAGTAAACGATGTATCTGCAGTGTGTACCCTGTAATGACCTAAAATGGCATGTGAGGAGGCCTGATGTAGAATAGCTACATCGGCTGCAGTTTCGCGCCTCGTTTTTCTGGGTGCAGATGTTGCCGGCTCGGCTCATTTCACCTTTCTGGGTACAGCGGTCGCGAATACGAGGGGTAGTCGTTTCTTCTTCTTCGCTAGTTGTATGTGTATACGATTCACCCGGTGATATGAATGTGCTGTTCTTCTTTTACTTTTTCTTCTTGCTCTTCTTCTTTTTTCTTTTTCTTCGGGCAGTTTTGCGTTTTCTCAAATAATGCCTAACTGATCGGAATCCCGGTTAGGTCACCGGCTGTTGGTACCCAAAAATTGGCAGAGTGCCTTTACTTTTCAAGTGAGAGCTAATGGCGATCGAACTCACTATGTTTCGCTGAACAGGACTGTGTGCTGCCATTTTTTTCCTCGGAGATAAGGCCACAGAACAATTCGCAGAGCAGTATATTATTTGGGTTGTTGTTTATATAGAATGCGCGAGTATACTAAGATTTATATTGTTATGCGAAGAGAATGGAGAAGACGTATGGGGAGTTGATAATATGACATTGTTTTGAACGGATTTCACAAACTTATACTTGTATTTTGAGCATGAAAACGCGACAAGGTCGGCCTAGTTGTTTGATGAGAATTTGTAGTCTACATATCTATGAAAGGATTCTCTTAGTTATCATTTCTCCTAAAAAAAGACATGAAGCAAATACAATCTCTGGAAACTAGGAAGCCCTAGAGGATAGCACTTTAACTCCACCGTGGGTCTTTTGACACGTGCAAAAAGATACAGCCGTGACAATGGCCCACTCTATTCAAACGTTTACTAGTCAGGTGTCATCTGCTTATCTCTGCAGACATACCATGTGGGCGACCCACATCGCGCTCGAAAAGCTATTGAAGAATTTTCTGTAGAACGAGAGTGGAGAGCTCCAGGCGAATACAACGGGAGAGAGTTTAGAGGTTATGGCAACTTTATCATTACCAAGCATTATGAAAGCGAACTTGCCATAGACCGTTTGATCTTTTGTTAGTGTGTAAGACGGAAAGATCTAGCCTGGCGCGCTGGCAACTTCTGCTTCGCAGATCAGAATAACTGACAAAATAATGCTAGGAACCGTAAAAGCGTCGGAGAACTGCAGATAACGACACACTGTGTCCTCAAGTTTCTCAACGATTGACTAGAGCACGATGTGGGTCAGTTTTTATGAAGAGGCTCGTTATATTTCTGGAAAATATGGAAGATCTAAACCCAATTCGCCCTGTGGGCTTGAATCCATCCAAGGTATCAATTGATGGTGCGGAAACTATCGGAGGTACGTTGAATGCTTTACACCGACTGGTAAAAAACAACATAGTGCACCATAACACATCACAATGATATCACACATAGAGGTTACGCGTCGCAAAATGATCTCGATTAAATCCAGCCAAGAGTCTCAGACTCGTCAATCATTCGTAAGAGTCATCCGATTTTCGAAAATACAAGACGTGTTTTGGCTGCAATCTGCGTTTTTCAACAAATGAGGAACCATCATGAGAAAAAGTGGATATTTAGGTCGATATATTTCGGAATGATTCGGGTCTGTGCACGCAAATTTTCACACCAACCCACTTTTGCACAGACATTGAGACTCATGAATTGAAGACACATCGGGTGGTTTCGGGTGCGTTGTGAGAAAGTTGAAATATATACTTCCACAATGTTGCTAGTTATTCAAATATCAAAATATGCACACTTTTCAACGCCGTGCTGCAGTCTGATCATTACTCGTTATCTCATCTTTGAAAACCTTTATGCGGCGTACTCCTCCTCTTCAATAGTCTTCTCGTTCTTGGACATTGCCTCCTCAGACAAGAAACCACCGGTCATTGGCTTCTTGGACTCGCGAACAACACCGAAGATCGACTTGGTTTCGACAAACATCATCTCGAGCTCTTCCAAGCTGCGACCCATGGTCTCTGGGTAGAACAAGAACACAACAGGAATGATGCAGGCAGAGATTACGAGGTAGAGGATGTAGTACTTCCAGCCGATCGTTTCGATTGCAACCGGCGTTATCATGTTGACCTAGCGTTGCAATGTTAGTACGGTTCGCGACATCTATTCCCCAACGGTACACCGCGCGGGAGGAGACTTACGACAAAGTTCCACAGCCAGTGATTTGCTGTGGAGATACCGGCCATGGGAACACGGAGTCTCGTGGGTGCGACTTCGGTACAGTACAAGAAGTTCGCTCCGAGGAAGCCAATGGGGATGAAGAAGTTGAACAGAAATACGAAGAGTGCGGATACAATCTGCGCGGCATGGTTGGACTTGGGGTAGCTCGATGCTACGGCGAGTGCCAACATGCAAGATGCCATGCCGGCACCGCTGAACATGAAGAGCTTACGGCGTCCGAACCGGTCGATGGTGAAGAATGCGACGAAGCAGGACAGGAACTTCCATGTGAGTGTGCCACCAGATAGAGCGCGCGATGTCTCACCGTCCAAACCAAGACCTTGCTGGAAAATGATCTGTTGCACGAGTGAGTCCCAGTGTAACTAGAATCGTTGAGGGGTGATTTACCGTAGAGTAGGTGGAGATGAGGTTGCTTCCGCACATCTGTTGTAGAAATTGCAAGACGATGCAGAGAGTGAAGCGGTAGAATAGCTTGTCTTTGCCATTGGTGAAGATGTCGCTCATCTTTGCCGCACTGCGACCAGTTTCCTCCAAGGCGAACTCAATACCGGTGATCTCTGCAGAAACATCGGGGTGTTCAAGGTCCAGTCCGCGGAATGCGGACAAGCTCGTACGAGCTTCCTCCACACGTCCCTTGTTGACTAACCATCGAGGTGATTCTGGTATGAGGAAAGTGGCACTTATGGGTACCAGAGAGATAAGGCAAGGAATCGCGAGGGGCAGTCTCCATTGGAGAGGAAGATTGTCCTGCTCGTAGAATCCGAGGTTGATCCAGGCCTCCAATAGGTACCCCAAACTGATGAAACACCCATCAAGAACAACGTGTTTACCCCGGTTCTTGGAGGAGGAGCACTCAGATTGCCACACGGGTACTGTGGCGCTCAGAGCTCCGATTCCAAACCCTAATATGAATCTGCCCACAATGAACTGAGCAAGGTGGAAGGAGGTGCACTGTAGGATCTCGCCGATAAGGGTTAGTATGGCAGATGCGAAAACAATCTTGCGACGCCCAAAAATATCTCCAATCCAGGTAGTCAACAAAGCACCAAAGAGAGCCCCGATAGTGAATGTAGATACGACCGCTCCCTGTACGGTAGACTTGTGGCTTTTCTCAGCTCCTTTAGCATGCCTGTCGGGTACCAAGTCAGTGTAGCTCGGGTGATTCAAACATATGGATTGTCAAAATTTCAGAATGTCACCTCGTGGTGACTTTATAGTTTTTTTGTGGCTGGAATGTACCTACACAGTGTCTATCTGAGGGAAAGTGGCCGTCCAATCCTCTAGAGAGAGAAGGCCTCCAACGCCAGATTGGTTGTACCCAAAAAGGACGAATGCAGGCATGACCACCAGCAGCAGCTGGGCCATCTGAAGAGACTTTCCGGTGAACCCCATATTGAGTGGTTGCCAGAGGGCCCTGGAGGAATCGCGATGGGGATGTGCCGTCGTGGAGTGATGAGACGGTCTGATCACACACGCTGTAACCGCGGGTATATAGACAACACAAGAAAGTGTCCGGGCCAAAAAGCGAGTAAAAGAACTTTTGTAATGCAAGGTTGGATAACTTCGAGGAAGAAGAAAGGAGTGAAAAACACAGCTCAGGGTCCTCCTTCTTGTACTCCGGCTTTTCTCCACATAGCCAAATTCTTAACTGGTCGTGATCTTGGAGTCTCCACACTTGACATGCTCCACATCGAGAGAAACGTTTGGAGTCTCCACAACTTTGACAGATTCTCCAGGATGATAACGTACTATAGATACCGGAGAGCCTAGCTCCGAAGTCGCTCAACATCCTATCATCGTGCCGCACCAGCGAAACGCTACGCAGATTCGTCTGTGCTTTGCGGGCATTCGGTGACATTGGCAAGTAGTAGCGGTGGCCAAATTTCGGAGCTTGAGTTATGTCCGAGTAAGACGATGATAAAAATTCAGTTGAGAGTCGCAACACTACCGCATGGTTGAGGCCTTATGTGGGTCCTGAGTTCATAGCGTAAGCTCTATTTGGTGCGGCTCTGCGGCCTCGGCAAAAATCAAGTTTTGAGGCGTTTGCTTGTTCACTAGACCACGCAAGTGCGATTTGATTATTGATTCGCGTCATGCCGACACTTGATAAGAGTCCCTCATAAGATCGATCAAGGACTGCCTGGCTGCATTGAGTACTATGGTAATTGTCCTTTATGCCATGTAGAGTGTTTAGACAAATGCCTCGAAGCGAGCGCCATGTGCGATGCTTCCAAGGGAGACAATCGTTCTGCCGCTGCATGGAAGCGGGTACCTAATGCAGAATAAGCTTGCTAAGCTCCTGGAAATACCGCTAACGTTATTCGCAGTGCCTCCGGTGGCGTCCGAAAAGCTTTGCACTCGCCTTGGTGAACAGAAGACGTCAGCCACCCAAGCCAAAGCCAGACACTCGATTGATGAACAGTTTCCAACCGGTGAAGGTGGTAAATGCTTGATTACATACATAGTACAACAAAAAAAGCGCATTCCCCGTTTTCTTGCCTGAAATGGCCAAATTGTTTCGGGTGTTCTGTCTCAAAAGGCCCGATTCTCACACCAAGAGCTTTGGCAGACAGAAAATCAACCGTGAATCGTATATGTCGTCGCGAGGGGAATTCATTTCTAATTTTTGCCGTACTTTGTGTATCAAAATGTTATCATTATTGTCAAAACAAGTGGCGATTCATTGCTGCGCGAAATGGTGCTTGGTAGCTACTCAGAGACTTTTCTTTCTAAGGGTCCAGGGCTGTCTGTGTAGATAAGCTACCGGGCAACTTACCCTTCAATGTGCCTGAAACTCTGCTTAAACAGCCACTGCAGGAATTACTAGTCAAGACTAAGTACCTGATGTACGTACAACCTACGCACCATCATTGTTCCTAGCCTAAATCTTAATGTGGGTTTCTAGAATCTAAACCGGGACCCAAAGACAACAAGTGCCGAATGATGACACCGTTCGGTACATCGACTAGCAAGTACCACCTGCTCGTTTCTCCAGAGTCTGAAGTTGGCCCCTTCTACAAATTATTATTCGGTACTTCTTCATATGCCGCTTGTGGTGCGGGGTTTAGTCGCTGATCAACAACTGTAGATGACTAGTACAGTACAAAGAAGTGGAAACTGACCGGTGGAATGTCCCAATTAGAAGGTACCTGACGTCCAAAAACGCTAGAGAAACAATCGGGATTTCATCAAGCGATACATGAGATAGTTGTACTGCTCTCCCAATCGGCTGAATTCCTTCACACCTATTCTATGAACCTATTAATAGGAGAACGGATTGTACGTTACCCGAACTCGTGTGCCTTATCATAGCTCGGAGGGTGTACTGCCTTGTTGCGACAAAGTAACGTAGCCAGACTAGTGGAGGCGGCTGAACGATCCAGCCAATCTGTTCGCGACTATAGAAGCTGGCAGCCCTACATTCTATCTTAAACCTATTGAAAGGTGGATCCCTTAGAAACAGACATATCATGTGGCACGCAAGCAGCTCACTACTGTGTAGGGCTAGATCAAAGCCTGGATCCAAAACATCGGGTCTTAGCAGTTAGTCTTACTATTCTCATCAATTCGCTCTGTTCAGTAGTAAAAGCAATGGAGCGGGGCTTGAAAGTAAATAATACGGCACAATTCAAAGTTACGTTCTAAATGCATTATCAAATCGATATAGGGTCATCATCCAAATCAGCCAATTTCAATCAACAAGTTATTACTGGCAAGCGGTACTCTCATGATGCATGTCATCATTCCCATTCCGACTCGAAAGGTACTTCAGCCAAGGTTGTAATTCGGAACCCCTGCCTGAAATCCTCACCATCATCGGCTACATCGTAATCAGAGATTGCTGTGTGTGCCGTAACGCGATTATCCCAGAGCGCTACAGTGCGATCATCCCACTTGACTCGCGCTTGAATATCCTGGCTCTGTGAGATGTGCTGTCTATGTTTCAGTACTTTGTGGTCAGACGCGGGGAAATAGAATGCGACAAACTTTAAATAGAAGCTTCAGGATAGCATCTGATTCTTCATCTTTCAATCCAACGATGCGTTTTGTGAATCCTGGATTAACAAAAAGAGCTTTTTGTTTGGTCACAGGATGCACTCTCACAATGGGATGATAGCTCTTCACCTAAATCGTGGATATGGAGTCAGTGAGAAGGTTATGTGGAGTTGTTTCGACTTTTTTTGTTATCTGAACACAAACTCACAGGATCGCGTCGAACGTGATGTCCGTCTTTTGCTGCTCTTTCTGCTTGAGGAAACCCACTATGCTCTGCGCGAAGGCCCTCGAGGAAGACTTTGAGCGGCTCAGAAAGCCGATCGTACGCTGCTGTTTGCGACGTCCATCCGGTGTCTCCGCCAGTCTCTGGAACTTGCACGAGCGTGAGTAGCGTGATGCCTGGAGGCTGGTGCTCATAGGAGACGTCGGAATGATAGCCCGTAGTGGTAAGCTTGCTATTGCTTCGTCCTAGGCGATATAGATTGTCTTTCCCGACATAAATAGAGTGCAACTCGATGTGGTCCTTTACATGTGCACCTACGGGCTGTGAAATTCTCTAATCAGTATGCGAGCAAGCAGTTCACAGCAATTTAAATGGCACTACTGACATGGACATGGAGGCGTCCGAAATACTGGCCGAATTCTTTCTGCTTCTCGGGGCCAATGCCCTTAAAATCTTGGTCACGGAACACCACAACGCCTCGCTCGGCAATTAATAGCGCAAGTTCATCCTTTTGCGCATCGCTTAGCTGTGAGAGTTGCAAACCGGAGATTTCGGTCCCAACGCGCGGTGTAAGTCTCGTGACTTTCAGACTCCCATTCTCCATCTGTAGCAGGTTTGGCTTTGCGGGATCCGCATAACCACCGCGATCGTCGAAGTCGAAGAGTTCCGTGGGGGGATACTTTGTGGTGGTATCATACACGGGTAAGTATGCCGCGTACTTGGACTGAAGCTACTATTTAATTCAAGTCCAGCCAAATGAGTGCCACAGTGCATACCTGGGAATGAACATTGTCGTCATATGCTACTGCTAGTTTGATAGTTTGCCCATCAGCATTCGCTACGTCTTGTGTCTGAGTGATGGTTGCCATTGTTTCTGTCTGTAACAAATGTAGTATTCAATTCACTGTTCTATTGAGGTTGATCTTCATGATAGCTCTGAATCCTTTTATATTCGATTGTCCCACGCCACCGGATATACAGTTGATAACAGCTCGCGAATGGGATGACGCGGTGGACGTGCTCGAGGAGCACGACATCGCGACCCCGCCTTCACGCAAAATCAAATGAACAAAACGCAATCTGAAGCCAAGAGAACAGCACACTCCAGTATAAAGAAGAATCGGTTATGAATAACTGGTTAAATCACTCTGTTTACGCTTTGCACAAATAATTTGAGGCAGTGGAATGGGTCCGACATTATTCGAAATATTGTTGCAAAGTATAGAGTTGGACTTAATCATCATGCCGGACACCAAGAGCATGGCCAACTTCTCGAGACGCAACATATTCTTGAACGTATTGGATGAGAAAGAACATGACGATACCGGAGATCATGCATTGCCACTTTTCATGCTGTTTGTTGTGTCGCTAGCCATTCATCATGACTCTTCTTCTGTTGTTCCCACTCCTTGACTAGTTTCTTACGCCTGTTTTTAGACAAAGCGTTTCCTTCAGCGTCCTTAGTCGGGATGCCATTTGCGTCCCAGTCTAAATAATCATTCGAAGTCTTGAACATCAGCAGGGGGTCAATCTTGGCGCGCTCACGCAGCTCCTTCTCCCTCTCAGCAGCCCTAGCTTCTTGTTCAAGCTTCGCCTTTGCTTTCGCAGCGCTGGCCGATTTCTGCTCTGCGCGTGCTTCTATAAGTAGCTTATCAAGAGGCCGTACCAAAGCAGGCTGAGGATCGTTCCGGTCTTCAAGATAGATGCCTAGGTTCCAGAGGTGTACATCGCGGAGCTGGTCGCATAAGTCAAGCAGGTCTTTTGCTGGCGCTTGTTGGTCTGCGAGAGCTTTGATGTTGGTGCGAAATAACTGCAACACCTGATCGTATGGTTTAGAGGATTCGGCCACTGGTGTTGGCGTCAAGTTTTCGATTTCGTCAGCGAGCTTCGTGATGGCTGTGTAATCGATCGAGCCAGCACATGCCAGTGTTCGAACTTTATCACGTAACTGGGATGAAGAGTATATATAGGGCTTTGCGGGTGCAGGGATATCGAGGCCTGACCACCCTATGCGGTCCATGTCGTTGAGGTCTCCGTCCGGATCTAGGCCAAATATCGTGACGATGCGTGTTACCCACTTTGCAAGCAAAATAACTGTCCGATTTAAAAGTGACACAGCCAAGTTAGACTCGCTGACAAGATCAGAGAGTATCCTCATAACTGCTGAGGTGTTGAACGAATCGCAAAGAGCCGTATCAACGTCGGCTTTGGCTTTATCCAAGGCACTCAGTAGTTGCTTGTCTGACATACTGTCCTCTTGCGTTGCTGTATCCTTAAGACTGTAGTTTTTCCAAATGTCCAAACTCTCCAGGAAGAAGTTGTTGAGCCTGCCTTCCCAACCAACGACAGCTCTCATAAGCTCATCCGTTACCTCAATTCCATCTTGCCAAGGCATGAGGAGAAAACAAATTCGGAGAGAACGCGCAGTCCAATCCTTTTGGGATAAAACAGTTTTGATGGTGGTATAGTTCTTGAGGCTTTTGCTCATTTTCAATCCTCGAATCCTACAAATCGGTTAGCGCTTTTGCACGAGAAAATCAGTATTTAAAATCGTTCACCTCAATTGTCCCATATGAATGAAGTAGTTTGTCCATTGTACTTGACAGCCCGGAGTTGACCAGTAAGCTTCCGACTGTGCGAGCTCGTTATCATGATGAGGGAAACGAAGATCGGCTCCTCCCGAATGAATATCTATGGTCTTCCCAAGAACTTCGGAGGCCATTGCAGAACATTCGATGTGCCATCCTGGTCGCCCATGACCCCAGGGACTTGACCATGCTGGTTCACCTGGCTTACTAGCTTTCCACAGCGCAAAGTCATTTTCGCTCCGCTTCATTGACCCTCCTTTGGACAGTGAACCCTCACCATCAGCTTGGAGAGCCTGGTCGTTTTTGTTCCACGGTTCCAACCGGGAGTAACTATGTCCCGCCTTCTCAAACGAGTCGATATCGAAGTATACAGAACCGTCGGGAGTAGCGTACCCAAAACCATTTGCTATGACCTTCTCGACAAAGCGGACAATTTGAGGAACATACTCCGTCACACGAGTTAATTGATCGGGAGGTAGAACATTGAGTGCGTTCATGTCTTCAAAGAAGCGGCGTTCAAACTTTCGACTTAGCTCCAAGAATATTTTGTGGTCATTAGAGTCAATTTCAGAACCATGCTTGGCATCGAGATATGGAAGCAAAATATCGTTAGTCTTTGCGAAAAACTCAGAAAGCTTCCCTGAGGCTTGCAAAACCTCGACAGCTGACCGTGCCGTTCCGATATGTGCTCTCAACAATAATTCGGCGATGGTAAGAGTGTGGTCCTGCTTTGCTGTGGCGGCGTCGGCGTTAGCTAGAGATGGAGATTCGGCATTCTCCTTATAAGCTTTCTCCACTGCCTCTGAAAAAGTGTCTAGGCTTGTATCCAAGGGTAGAGACGGAAGGTTCTTGCGAATGTAGTGTTGAAACGCGGCTTTGGCCTCTGCCAAAACTTGACCGCTCACGGTGTCGTCCTCGGAAGCATGCTTCTGTTTGAAGCGCGCGAGCAGATACTGCTGGCGGCTCTGAAGGATGATTTTGTCGTCAATATCAGTTGTATTCATGACAAACTTGACATTGAAGCCGAAGTAGTCTTTCATGATGCGGCGGATAATGTCCGTCGAGACGTAATTCTTGCCATGGCCCAGATGGGCATCTTCATACACCGTCGGGCCACAAGCGTACCACGTCACCGCCTTCCCCGTTGGATCGGCTGGGACAAAGTCCTCCTTGTTTCTTGTCAAGCTGTTATAGATCTTCAGTCGGGGCAGCTGGGCGTCAGGTCCGGCTTGTGGGGGGATCCACGGCGGCTGTTTGCGACCGTCCGATGCCATGCTAGATGGGCTTGACTGTTAAGAATCAAAATGATCAGCGTCAGGGAGTATGAGCGGGAGGGGGGGAGTAAAAGTCTTACCTTTAGTATTTTTGGTAGTGACAAAGAGATAGCTCAAATGACTCACTCATGTAATCCTTGTTCTCGGCAGATCACTGGCATAGAACAGGGTGGTGACGCATCTTGTCGTACCCCTGTAGTTGCATTTCTCTAAGCAACAAATAATAAAATGGAGATAGAGCAAACAGCTAACTGTGATTTGATACATACTAATGTGTATACTATTGCGTACGACCCGATGCATCACCACCCTGTAGCCTCAACCAAACTTTCCCGTCCCTGGTATCTGCTATATCGCGTATTCTGTCCTATGTTCAGTTCTTAGGAAAAGTCATCTCAGATTACGCAAACATACTCTGCTTAGTTATATAGAAGAGTCATGACGATAGCACTAGAATCTGACCCTGTCACACAAACCTCCCCTCATGATCATTCAGAATAATTTCCATGTCCGTCACGTTACCTGAACGGACAAGCCTGCTCTCTTATAATTCCATATTATAGGACAGTCCTCCATACGTGACGCCAGAGTAAGAGTCACTCCCTTCAGCGATAAGTCGTTTTAGTCTTGCCCCTTTTACGCCCCCAAATGTCTGAAATGCATATTCCTGCTTCGGCTACTGCTCGTGATTAGTAGCTTTCCATTGCCTCAAATTCACCACAGTCATCCACGTAAGAAATGTATGCAGCCTCCTTCTCAGCGGCTTTCTCGCTCATTAAATCAAACGCCTTGACTATCAAATTTCTCGATGCTCGACCAACGAAGTCTACCATTGCTATTGATATTGCCATAGAACGCAGGCTTTGTGGCCCTCTCGCTCCAAGTTTTTTCAATAGGCTGCCAGGACCTATACAGGTCGTTGATACCTTGGTGCATATTTAGATGCTGAACTCTCAAGTGCTAATACTTGCAGCATGTAATGCGAAGTCACGATTCCAGGGCGCCGCACCGAAAGTGTCTAAGAAGAGCGGCAAGCCTTGACTGGCGAGTGGGTTGGCGGTGAACATGAACGGGGCATTCTCTGTCAGAAAAACACGGTACTCTGCGTTTCCATTTAAGTTTCTGTAGAAATTCTGTATAATCACGTGATTTTGTCGTAGTCGAATCCTTTCATGTTCCGCAGTTATTCGTGTCCATGTGTCGGCCGGATGTAGGCGGTCCTCCATTGAACAACATAATGTTCTCTAATACTTTTTTTTTCCCTGACTTCAGAACTTCCCTATACTACATAGGTACACATGCATGTATTGAGACCAAAGCGGTACAACATCAATTGATCGCGCAAGAATTAACCTTTCGAAAGTCATCACCTGATTCCGGTCCATAAATGTATTGTCGATGCAAAAACCTCTCAGTCCGATGATCTCCCTATGAATAAACATGCCCAACATAAGAGTGCGGTGCCCTAGTCTGACCTCCTGTACATATGTCTTGCCAATGCTCTGACGCATTCAGTGTTCACATGACCTGGACTCGCGTCAAACAAGGGCCGGGTATCAGCCAAGCATCCCGAATCACTGCTACTTGGAGCACAGCTTCCGAAAAGCTGAAATAAGTATCAAAGAATGAAGCCAAAGTATCCAGACATCAAAGGATACAATTCACACATACCCAACCATCTTTTAAGAAAGAGTGATAGTAATAGTCACGTGCTGACGCGTTTTCGTGAACCTAGAAGGTTCTTGGCATATGCGCGCGTGTCAAGTTGGCGGCTAGCTGCACACCTATCCTACATCAGTGTGCGCGTCCCCGCCGACGACGATTTTGTGTTTTTTTTTGGTTGTGTTGATACCGCTGGTAATCCGATTACTACACCGAAGAACATTACTCAATTTCACAGAATGGAGCAACAACTTCTCTGTACAATCTGCGGCAGCAGCACGGCACGATACTGCGGCGGTTGTCGTTCAGCCGCTTATTGTTCCGCTGAATGTCAGCAAACCGATTGGGGAACGCATAAATATCTTTGCCGTGCTTTCAGCAATATTTCGAATTCCTCTTTCGCATCTCGTCCATCGCCGAATCATTTTCTGGGCATCTACTTTCCTATGATCAACAGCTCATGCAAGCCGGAACTTCGGTGGCTTCACGCCAAAGAGATTGAATCGGGCTATTTCGACCCTGACCTTGATCAACTTCTTAGCGTTCCCGGCCAATCCAGATATATTGGACGGGGCGTCCAGATCGTCCGAGGCAACATCTTGCGGAGCCGGCCAAAGTTTCCCGATTCCCTCAACATTTGGTATCTAGACGAGCAGTTTGTTGATGACGACCTGGTGGTTAATGAAACACTGCACGGAGGCCCAAGAGCTGTCTGTGCAGATGGCTGGGGTGACACTTTCTGGAAGGGACCCATTGTCGCGTTCTTGAAAGCTGGCGATAGCTTCGATGCACCCAAAATGACGGATATCAACCTGACAGCATATCGCGATGCTATTGACTACCTAGGTTACTTCATCGAAACCGTTGGCAGCATGATTTTTCCGGGCCCATCAAGCGGCCTCAGTAAACGCGTCATGGATGACAGAAGCGGCAAGGTGAAGGGCGTGAGAATTAACTGCATCAGTGACCAAGCTGGGGACATTTCTCGTCAATTCGTACAGGTTGAGGTGCCGAAAACGCACGCACTTTTTGGAATGCAAGGCGACGATCCATTGGAAATGGTGATGCTACTAGATGAAGACGAGAGTTGGTCATTAGGACGTTACCCCAGCCCGAAGAATGCGACGCTCGAAGGTGACTGTAAGTCATCTCTTAGTTTCACTATGACCTGAGAGTCTTCACCCTTCCGAAGTTCCCAGCTTGCACTCATCTGACTTTGTAACCGTGACTTAGATAATCCATATGCCGCGATGCTACTCATGGATGTATCGAAAGGTAACCTTGAGAATGGCACTTGGGGCGGAATCCCGGAGTGGCGAAAATCTCGGGCCACAGGCAGTGTGCTGGTCGTCGATAATCACAAAGAGGATTTGGAGGTCGAATGGGTGAGAGCAGTCTGCATGGCTATAGAGAATCATGTGGTACCGCTCATTAATAGGCCTGCGGTTGAACCCGAGGAGGTCTGGAACGCTCTGACCGAAGAGGTGGTGGAGCAATACTTGTAGTTTGCTGATCATGTATCTGTGTGATGATAGGCCAGGTGCTCGTTGGCGTCAATATCAGAATGGATTTCATCTTGATCAAAGATTTTCGGGTTTTGATCTGAAATGTCCAGCAACACTTTTCACTCTTGCAAATTTTATTCTATAGCGAACATAAGTTGCTTTCGCGACTACTCTCTCGCTGTCTGACTCTTGTGTTACTGCGCTGTCGCTTGCTCTTCTTGACGACCTCGCCATCTTACTGAATTGGCTTACTGTAGAAAATCGTATCAACATCAATGCTTTGTGTCCAAGATAAGTAATACGTACAATTGCGCTTGAACCCTATCATACGTTGAGCATCCCTCTTCGGTTGATGTAACATTGGGAGGATGGAGGGATGAAGCTTGACATGCCCCTCTATTACTGTCGGTTTAGAGGTTTTAAGGCTGCGAAACGGCTGCGTATCAATTCTAGTGAACGCAAAATTCGATCAGGCATGTTCCAACTCATCTAGAGGTACAAGATTCGCACACTCGGACTAGCGCAAATGGCGCGCCCAAAACTGCTCAAAACAAGGTCCAGAATTCGATAATATTACGATTAAATCTCTTGATAGTGATTATTTCAGGGTCGAAGAACATGTTCCCGGTTGCTTCATCACAAACCCCTCGGTGAAACTAAGATCAGCGCCCCGGTCGGACTAGGCAAGGATAGTATTACTAGCGGTGTACAATCAAAGTACAGACCCTTTAGCCGCGGAGTATGTTTAACCATGTCTGAACTAGTCTTAGATGTGATTTTACACGAGTTGGAGGACTGGTGTTGCGGCCTTTTCTCTGTTGCTTATGCTTGAATATATACACTTTTATTCACCTCACTTTCATCAACAACACCAAAATCAAACCAGCATCGGTGGTTTAGTGGTACTACCATCCTGTGCCAATCTAGTAGATAGGTTTTATGCTGAGGTTTTGAAAGTGATACTCTACCTTTGTAGAATTTCTGATCTCGCTTATGAAATTTACAGTTCCCAAAACCAAAAATAGATTAACGTATACATTGTTTACATACACAGTTAA
>KZ805617.1:0-39877 GCA_003073855.1 Periconia macrospinosa
TCCTACTACAAGTGACGATAATCCCAATTCCGAGGTGATGTGCTAGGATAGACCATCGCTTACCCAGCGTTTTATGATCTTTCAGGCTCTTTCGGCGCTGCTTGCTTACTTGTAGACTAACCTGTTGGTCGTGGTGGTTATGCATCTCTTCTATGATGACATCTAGAACGACGCTGGATACCCTCTTGCCCTGGGAAAGTAGATTTGGGAGGTTGGGATCCTTCCGTATATCAATGCACTTCTGTTCAAAATAATGATGAAGGAATATCCTCGCGATCCTGAGCCGAACTGCATCCACAGTTGATTCATACTTGATAGTCTCGGCACAGCGAAGGCACTTGAACATTCTCTCTGCCACCGAGCTACCAGTGGAGGGGTTGACTAAGGGCCCCGGTACCATAGGCCCTCCAATTTCCATCCCTGGCGAAACTCTTCTAGGAAGTGTACTGTATCTTCTCGGAGGAAATGGTCACCAAGATCAATGACCTCTGGTATGTTCTTAAGTCCACGCGCAGAGCTGCCCCCGTACAAAGAGTCTAGCCGTTTCAAATCGCGAAGGTAGCAAGTCGGTGGAGGCGAAGATACTGACCAGGCATACATACTATCAACCACTGGACTCATACTCCAGTTTGAGGAAGCTTGAGAGGGTGATACCGAAGCTCTCTCCGTGTGACGCACCACTGGAGGGGAGGACCCGAGCATCCCCGATATATCACTTCCAATATTGTTTACCGAACTATTCGGATCGGCAGCGGCAGGTCGTGTGTCACTTGTATTCTCAACCATGAAGCTTTGAGTTAAGGAAGTGCTTGCCGTCGGTGCCACCGTGTCGTCTAGCATTTCCATGTCAACAGTTGCAGCCCGCTCACGGGGGGATGGTTGGTCTTCCAATGTAGTATGTATGGCTGATGTAGTTAGATGAGGGACAAAACCTGAAGAGAGTACTGTGACAGGGCGAACGTCGGACAGCTGGGAATTATTGGCAGTGTGTGAACTGGACAGGAACTGGATCGGGACAGCTTGAGTTGTCTCGCAGGGTGGAGCAGGTAAGCTTAGGTGGTCTAAAGACAGTCTGTGTGGCAAGAGCTTTGACTGGATGTAGTCGAGATCCTCAGCTTCTGCAGTCGCAAGCAGGGACAGAAAGGCTTTAATTGAAGGAGGAAACTGCTGAATTAGCGAAATCGTCACCAAGACACTTAACTTACGCCTTCTTCTCTTATTCGAACATGCGCGAGGTTCAGAAGCGGCTCATTGGGTTTAGAATTCTACCTAGTGTAATCACGAGAAGGATGCAGCGCATGATGTTAGGAACCGAATCTTTTCAAAGCAGAAGTGAAGGGCGTGAAGGAGTTGATGCTTAGCAGAGATCGATAAAATGCGGGCTATTCTCCGAGTGAAGGTAGATCAGCAAAGTAGCACTTCGGCATCAGCAGCCGGACTTCACGAAGAACAGGTACCGCAAGCACTGTTCTACTAATTTCGCTAAATATAAGTAGCTTGTTCGGGCAGGGAAAGCCTTCTTATAGTGAAGCAAATGTGGCCTCCATAGTTGGCGGCAGGGCGAACCAAAACCGCTGCTATTAAAAGGTGCCAGCTTAAAAAGCACTTCAACTTTCTAAATAAAAGCTGGTTTGACCGAAACTTGGTTAGCGGGACAAGGTGAAGAGATTTCCCATTCCACCTTGTCCCACTAGTCTAAAAAGAGAAAAAAAATGATAGTAGGACGCAGGATGACTGCTGACGGTCATTTGCTTTGCATACCTTTCGCTCTGAGTTAAGGGATTCATTTCTGGCCAACTCCACAACATTAAAGAACAATAAAAACTCAAAGGATATACTCTAAGCCCCGAGGACATAAGTACAAACTAACATACACGTGGGATGCACACGAGCCGCGGATAGTTCCAGTGCACTGACAATCTTCAGTATAATTCAAGGGGAATTTCAACCTTGCCGCTCGTTTCACAGGTGGCAAAGATGGCGTATTGGTAACTGCAAGTGTTGATTCTGCGAGGACCACGGACACAAGTACAGCTGAAGCTCGAAGCATGCTTGTTGAGTAGAATTACGATTCAAACACGCTTCTTAAACATTCTTTAATCTGAAACTGCTGGCCTTAGAAAGGTGAGGTATAATCACGTGCACTTTGCGCCTCAGGGAGTATATATAACTAGGCGGTTTGGTTTGACACTGAAGGGCACAAAAATGCGTGGATACTTCTTCTTTTTGTGTGCTCGGGCTGCTGCCCAGAGATACCAGGTATTCCAGGGCGATGGATCATTGACTCAAGGGTGGCCGGATCGCTCGAAATGGCTATCATACGAAGACTTGTAGGTAGGGCGCTCAGTGGGAACGTTCTGGCTCATTATGTACAGGTGGACCAGAAATCTTTACGTTCTCAACTCCTCCTGTTCCCCAACCTATGGAGTGGACAATTCACCAAACGAGCTCCAAGCCATCAAAGAATCGCTCCCCGAGGCCGCTGAATATGCTGGGGTCCCACCCTCGCTCTTCCTCGTTATGATGATGCAGGAATCGGATGGCTGTGTCCGTGTCGGGACAACAGCCAACGGTGTGTCCAATCCTGGCATTATGCAATCAAATAATGGGGAGGGGAATTGCATCCAGACAACTCCGTGCCCTGCCGCCTAGATCCGGCAGATGTTGATGGACGGTGCGGGCAAGGATCGTGACTTTGGGCTAAGGCAGGCCCTTGACCTGTACAAAAATGTCTCAGAGCCAGAAAAGTACTACCGAGCCGCCCGAGCGTACAATGCTGGACCATACGGCGTCATACAAACACATTTGGAACAGGGCGGAGCAACACGCTGCTACGCCTCAGACATTGCCAACCAACTGCTTGGCTGGACGCGCCGAGCAGATAAAGTTTGCTCATTCGATTCATCAGGTATAGCGCCGCAAGTTACGGCGCCGCAGAGTCCTCCTACGATAGGATCCTCTACCATGCCTTCTCCAGGCTCTTCGCTGGGTCATGCGCCCAATACGCCTACCAATTGCACGCAAAGTTATCTTGTGACCGCGGGAGATACGTGCAATAAGGTGGCAGAGCTCTACAATATAATATTTAGTAAACTTAGGGCACTTAATCCTTCCTTAAATTCAGAATGTACCAATCTCTGGCTAGGGTATACATATTATATTTCTTAGTAGATTGTCAAAACTGTAAAAATAGCAATATTAATATAAATGTCTTCTAATTGCACGGTTTACTAAGTGATTTCTAATCCTTTTATTATAAGAGTGAAGTGTAGCTAAAGGGAAATGCGTGCCATTAATTTAAATTATATAGTTCTTAAATAATAATAGGGATGCTGTATTGTTAGTAGTAGCGTATAAGGTGGTAGTCTATAAGAATCTGCTAGCAAGGACAGGAGAGGTGGGCTAAAACTAAGCACTCTGTTAGCTATGTACCTTAGTGATAAACGCAGATTGCAACCTATATTAATGGAATGTTTGCGCGATTGCAAAGGTTGGACCGTAGGCGGCGGCTGGCTAACTGCGGCGGATGTGATAATTTTATTTACGGTTTTAGTTATGCCCATTGAGAGAACTTTTATTCGTGACTGCATCGCGGCTCGGTGCGCTCTAACGGCTAAGATGTTGTTAATTGAGGTGAAAGCCGACGTCTGCGCGGTACCCTAGAGGTGCAGCTAAAATGCTTTACTTGCTTGGGGCACCGCGTAGCTGCCTGAAGCGCGGAGCATAGAAAGGCACACGACGATGGTTATAGAGCTAAATTTTATGACGGCTTAACTTTTTTAGTGCTCTGGTAAATTAGCCCCTATAAGGATGGCGAGAGGTAGCAAGATAAGAAGGGCATTTGATACAACGTTCTACGAGGTAGATATCTAAAGTGACGTTATAGAGACTAGGGAGGGTTGGTTCGTGTAGATCCCTGCTCTGACGCTTAGCGAGAACAGTAAGGAGGAAAAGGATACTTTACCGGCCAGGCACGCAGGTTCTATAAAGCTGTAACTTATGGCACAGCATGCATAGGAAATAACTATTACCTAAAAAGTAAGGTACTATGCCCTTTTTAAAGCCGAGCTTAAGTGAGTAAGTGAGCGGAAGGTTAATAGGAGACTTGCCTTAAGACACTATAACTTGGTTAGGTAGAGGGTCGTGGAGGCGAAATGCGCGTTGTAGAGACCTTTGGATGGCCGTATGTCTTGGTGCTTAAAGGAGAGCATAGTGTTTGTAGCGTAGGTTGTGAGAAATATAAGAAAGGCGAGCAAGGACAGTTTATAGTTGAAAGGGCCGTTGAGCGTAGGTGGTCCGTGTTGTGAGGTATAGATACTGGTGGTGACTGCCGCCGCAGCGAGGAGGGACTAGATTATGGAAAGGAAAGCAGCTGGATCTATTGTTGCAGTTACGAAATACTTTGTGCCGCGTTGCATTATATATATATATATATATATATATACTAGTATTACTATAATTACCCGTGCCGCAGCGTTAACGGGTCCCTAACTGCCTAAATACGCCTACGCTGGAAGCTTATCTTAGAAATTCAAACGGCGTTGCATACCTCTTGGGGTCCCGATTAAGTAGTGTATGCATGTCTGCCGTGTGACTATCTAGGGTAGTTAGGGTAGTGGAGAGAAGCTCTCTCGCTAGCTTAGGAACTATGCTAATAAGCTTGGGCTTCTTTGCGCGCAACGCTTTGCTTAGCTATTCCGCCTTGGGCTGCTTTAGTGAGTTGATGCTACGGCGTTTTAAGTGTAGCATTTACATGTACTTGCAGGGGCTACTGCACTTACTCTTTAGCTTGTAAAGGCCTGCCGCGTGGGGGCTTATAATTAATGTCGGCTAATTTATCTGTAATGTCACTTGGAAAGAGGATGATAAGCGTGGGATCGAGACCCTTTAAGATTAAGTGTATAGTCTTGCCTTTCTGTAAATACCTTGTTAGGTTGCGCTTTACTGTCTTTTAACTGTAATTTTCCTTTACTAGCTGGGCGATAATGTTATCTTTAACGATATTTTTGGTTTTTTTTAACGCTGAAAGGTTAAGATTGCGGTAATGTTGCCGAAACCAGTCGTTCGTAGGGGTGCTTATGTTGACCATGGATATGCCTTGTTGGTATCTGCTAGTTTCCCGCAGTTTTCTTAAGCGCTAACGCTTGCTTGAGGTAAATTTCCTCTGTTGCTTAACTACGCCCACCTTAGCCTTATACTACCGGTAGTAGTAGAGTTTAATGAAGCGTATTTGAGCGATGGTAAGGTGATAGTGCGCTTCCTAAGTATTGAGGTAATGATATATTATTACTTAGCCGTAAATGGTGTCGTTCTGTGTAGGCTTCTCTATAGCTTGCTTTAGCGCTTGAAGAACTCTGTGTAATCTGATTTTTTTGATCCAATCTAGCATTTTGGCGCGCTTGGGCTTGAGGGCGCACTTATCTTTAACCTTACTTCCTAAGGGTCCAACGGTATTGTTAAGCTCTGTTATCTTTAGTACGGGCGCATGTGCTTGTTGGATACCTAGCTGGTGCAGGACCTTCTTAGCAGGATAGCCGCTAAGCAGTGTTCTGATGTATTGTATACGTAGTTCTATTATGTTTGCTACATTATGCTGGCCTATAATGTACTGTTTAGCTAGAGAGATGCACTCTAAAGTACTGTAGCTACCGGTAGGCTGGTCCTGTTAGGCGATTAGTAGAGATCCACCTCTATTGCGCGTTGAACTTACGCCTAACTTTACTTTGTACTATTTATTATTAGTTATAGGAGGTAGAACTTTATTAGGTAAACATTCGCACCTAACTACGATTAATTCCTTTTTGCTATTGGAGAGAACCCGCCCAATTACTAGGAAGGGGTCTGTTCTGTAATCTGCTAGGGATATAGCAATTTTAAAGCGCTCTTAATAAGACTGTTTAGTCTATATCGGTGAGCTTACATCTATAAAATCCACCTTTCCTGGTATAAGAGTAGATAATAGAGATTTAATTAGTGTCTTAGTTAAGGGATAGCTGCTAAAGAGCGGCGAGAATACGTCCCGTACGTTGGAGTTATACAAGACCTCTCCGTTAATATTATAGCCCACCTTACAAGCATACTTAAGGAGGTCTTAAGCCTTAGCTCTCTGGGCGTTGGTGAAAAAGTTAAAGTTGCCTTCTGTGGCTGGGGTAGCGGGAGTATCGTTAATAGGAGCGTTGCCTAATAGGTGAGGACTGGAAGCAGTAATGGTATTTACGTTAAAGGCGCTGGGAGAGAACACGATTATTCCTATATAATTGATTTTGATGTCCTTGAAACCTATCTAGTTTTTAAAAAAACTACTTTTAACTATAACTTCTATTGAACTTCCCTTAGGCGGAGGAGTAGGCTGATTGGTCTCTTCTTCTGCGGGATTGGCCTCTATTGCCCTTTCTTTATAAGATGAGTCTTTACTTTTACCCTTAGGTGGAGGAGTAGGGCGATAGGTCTCTTCTTCTGTAGGATTAACTTCTATTTTATTTTCCTTTTAAGATAACGCTTTGCTTTTAGCCTTAGGTAGGGAAGTAGGGTAATTGGTCTCTTTATCTAACTTATCTTTTGTTTTACCTTGCTCTGGATGTGCCTTATTTTGCTTTTTTTTTCTGGAAGCGCTAAACTGCTTGGATACAGGCGCGCGCTTAACAGCCCTGTTGCGCAGAATATGAACTTTGGAGCTGCCTTGCGAGGCATAAAGGGCTTTCCTTGTATCTTTTATTTATGTTATGATTGCCCTGACTAATTTAAGTAAGTCCGTGGCTGATGCTTTACGTTTTTTACGTTGCTAATTATTTATATAGCGCTTATATTGTTAGCTGTGACTAGGAACGATACGTGTGGCTCTTACCTGAACTACCTTAAGTGCATTATTTATGTTAGCTATTGTACTACGGGCTAAGTACGGGGCGTGGACTGCATTTTACACTAATGGAGCACATGTCTTAGACTTACGTGATGTACCTTACGGGAGTCTTGGATTGCAGGCCTTTATATGTTGTACCTTTTCTCTCCTTTAGGCTAGCGGGATAAGGTGAGAGTGAAATTGTTGCTTACCTTGTCCCGCTACGCCTTTTTAAGAACCGGTGTGATGGTATGGCATGGCCTGGCGTTATATCTATACCTAACACTGCTTTTGGTTAGTCTAGTAAGTCTCTATGTTGGACGCCACTCTAGGTAAATTGTTTAAAAAAGCTTAGTAAATAAGCGGAGCTTCGCTGAGCACCTTTGTTGCCTCTATATCTACTTTGCTTACCGTGTTTGCGGCGTAGTGTTTTTTCTTCCTAATGATCCGTTCCTAGCTGCCCTATATCTAGTAAGAATGATGTATAAGCTTTACTAACACCTACTAACCTTGGTATTGCAGTTTTTCGCGCCCGATTGCATGGGATGTGCTTACTAAGCTTGTGCAATTTAATTGGAATGTAAGCGTTAACCTAGACACATACTTCTTTCGTCGCTACATTAGAACGCTTTTACTTATCTTTGGCCTCTTCTACGCGCTGTGCATTTTTATTCTAGTCCCGCTAAACTATGTCTATGGTAAAGGTAGTAGATATAGCGTCCGAGGACTTAATACGCTGGGTTGGTCTAACGTTGGGCTGGACCGCTACTAACGCTACTGGGCCTATCTACTTCTTGCTGCTATGCTTGTGTTTATTGTTCTTTATACTGTGCGGATAGAGCTAAAAGCTTATATCTGCGTTAAATAAGAGTCTTCCTTTACTTTTTTGCGTACTGTACTAGTAGAGGGCATTCCTTTAGAATAGGGCACGCATGAGGCCCTAAGTATATATCTAAACTTCTTTCCGGGCGAGATACGTAGCGTGACGTTTAGTAAGGATTATAGACACCTTTATAAACTATTAGAGAGGCGTAGAGAATTTCTATCCTTGCTTAAGATAGTTGAGACTTGGCGGATTAGGCAGCTGCTTAAGAACTAGAGCACGCTAATGTCCTGTGTTTTGAGGCGTAGTTATGATTTAATAGGTTTGTATTAATGGATTAAGATTCTTTAGGAAAAAATTAAACAGGCTAAGAAAATATCCATAGAGCTGCCTTCCGCTTTTATTACGTTCGATGACCCCTGTGCCGCTTGAATGGCTTGCTAGTCCGTTATATATATAGAAGAAGGGCATATAACACCTATAATGCTACCCCTCTCTGTTGATAACGTGATTTAGGAAAATATATATATTAGATAGTGGAGCAGAGTTGCTAGAGAGACGCTCTCTAACGTGCTGATTTTGTGCCTGGCCCTGGGGTGCGTGGTGCCTGTCGCCTTTACTGGACTTCTGTCCTAGATAATCTACATTATAAAGGCGGTGCCATGGCTGGGCTGGTTTAACACTATTCCTTAGTGGGCTTTGGGCGTTATTTAAGGATTGATACTGCCTATTGTCTTTGCTGTTATACTTAAGATCTTCTTGACTGCTTTCCTGTTCCTAGTCTAAAAATAGGGCATAAGCTTAAACAGCGCCGCAAGCCTTAAAATCCAGGATTACTATTTCTATTTTCTCCTAACGCACCTAACTCTGCTTATTATACTATCTGTAGGTATAGCTACTATTGCTAATGAGGTATCTGTAGGCGGATCCATTACGTCTATGTTGGCTAAGAATCTTCCTAAAGTGAGTAACTACTTCTTTGCTTACGTGCTGCTACAAGCCTTATCTACTAGTGCTAGTGCGCTTCTTTGAGTTAATTAGTTATTTGTAGAGTTTGTTCTCTCCCTATTGTTTAATACTACTGTATCCTAGAAGCTTGTTAGTAAGAAGGCCCTAGACGTTGAATAGGGCTGCGTTGTTCCGGTCTACACGAACCTTGCATGCATTGGTATGGCCCTTGCATTCGCCTCGTTATGAGTATTAACTATAGCAGGGTTTCTATACGCGGTTATCTTTCCCGTTATTATTGCCTTCTAAATGCTAATATTTTTTCTCTTCTGGCTGGTGTTTACCTAATCTACCTTACTCTAAAGTACTTGTAAGTAAGCTGGAAGTTTTTACCCTAAGGCTCTTAAGCATCTTATTGTTAGGATCTATATGATGGAGGCTGCTCTGATAGTGCTCTTCTCTCTTATACGCGACTAATCCGGGCGTTCTATGTGTATAGGACAGGCCTGCATTATAGCTGTGCTGGCATGCTTGATAGTAGCGGCTTATTGCGCGCTTAAGAAGATGCTTGATCCGCTGCTCTACTTTACGCTATTATGCTTATCTTTTAGCATTGAACCGCTCCCGGATTACTAGAACACAGCCATAGGTGAGACACTAATAATTCGAATTCCGATCGACGGTACAGGGGAGCATAAAAAGGGGAAAGAAAGGATGCAGTAGGAGTTACCTTAGATAATGGTTAATGACTAGTCGGCTACACTTAATAAGGTAGGTAAAATTGTTCTTAAGGCGGAAAGTTGATGGAACTGCCTGCTCTATTATATAAGCTAGTTAGCTAATCCAATGCTACCTTTATATTACTATGGAGTGGAGCTCTCGTGAGAGACAAAGCGTAGAAGATCTTCTTGCAATTATCTACCACCCTAAACGTTGAAAGGAAGAATGGAGATTGTTGATGCACTCGTTAGGCACCGTGGAGCATAAGTATGTATGGCAGGTGGCTTAGATTCTACTTCTAAGCGAGACCACCGCCTGGCCGCTTCCTTTGTAGAGACACAATATAAACCGGCTACGGCAGTGGCAGCTTTAACACTCCACCTGTTCCGTAACGTGGGTCTTGAAGCCCCCTTAGGTGTACCGTCTTCTTAGCGTGATAGATAAATTAGGTGCCTGCTTCTCTACTTCGTGTTAGGCAGCATCTAATCCAAAATAGGCTATTACGCAGCCGATGCCCGGCGACTCTGGATCTTGATCTTTGGGCTCTTTACTCTAAGGGATTGGAGGTACTGGACGAAGGAAGGGCTTTAGTATTCGGACATTCTGAATTGTTTAAGGGTGTTCTTGGGATACGTGGTCCGTTCGAGGGTTTACTAGGAACCCTGCGACTTTAAGTAATGGAAGTATATTGTAAGGTTGGAGAAACGTAAGTACTACTTGGATTTGCCATTAAGGATTGTAAATCGTGTGTTGGGCGCGGTAAACGAAATCTTCTAATTATGTAGTCTTGGAGTTGACGGATGCTTTATTCTTAGTTGAGCTTATATCTGTCACCTCTCTCCCTCCCTCCCTCCCTTAAACTCTTTCTACCACTATTAATGAATAAATGGAAACTACCGATCGACTCCTGGAACTCTAATTAGACATCAAGCATATCTGTGATGTTCCTGGCCTGCAGAGAACTCGAGCGCATATATGTAGTTTTTTGGGTGAACTGCTGCAAGCGGAAGAGCTGTGGAGCGGAGTCATCTGGCCTTGGGTAATTGCTACCCTTAGGATTCAGGCTGAAGAGATTATTCCTATGTGCGAAAAGATAAAGGAACATGTTGAGACGTGCCGTCGCGAGCGGGGCGCGTGGTATCAGTTTCTGGGCATTGTTTACGAAGCCGCTCGAGATAGGCTCAAATGTGATGAGAGACTAGATATCTAGTATTGGAAAGCGATTGCCCAACGCCCAAGGGATGGTTTTCTCTACTTTAGCTTGGCGAAGTGCATTCGTAACAACTACGCGGAGCGTCTCTGTTTTCTGATTCTCGCCCGCATATGCGCTAAGCCCTATAATCCAGGACTTGAAATCTACAACACTAACGGCTTGAGCGCTAATTGCAGAGACCTCCAGCTTTATAGCTTAGTAATAGAGTATCTCTGGCATTACCCCTCCTCCGACACAACTGTACGTTCCTTTCTAGCAGGCTTTACGAAAAGGGTCGAACAGAGAGATGAGTGGTATTGCTCTGGAGTGTACATCGCAGTGATTTTAATTGCTACTATAGTATGCGGCGGTGGTGTCATCGACGTTGGCAACATTGAATATCAGGTAGCTCGGAATATTGAAAGCGCATACCATAAACGAAGATTTAAGCCATTCTTCGTCATGCTGTTCCGGGCTTTTAGGATAGTATTAGACTGTTGGCGAGATGCACATGTTCAGCCGTACCTGTATATCCACCTGAGGTTTATGTGTTTCTTGGCAGTGCACAATCTGCGGCCAATTCTCTCTACCGTTCCTTAGGAGGAACTTGTCTTATTCTTAAATGCAATTGGAAACGGCGCTAGACAGTTCAGCGGGGTTTTCCGCGACGATTGGCTCCTGGGGGGCATGCCATGGCTTTTTCATCCTAAAGAACCTGGCAGTCCTTTACCAACAGGCGAAGAAGCCACTTTTGGAAAACGAAAGATTCATACCATCGGTATGATCCTCGCTAAAGTAAGTTCCAATGCAAGTTTGCTTTTAGTTATGACTAACTTGCATAGCACTGTCACCAACTGATTTATAAGCCTGGGATTGGTTATGAATATGTATGATAAGACCTAGGGAATCTCATTTAGCCTGAATATGTAGGCTCTTGTATAAAAATGGACTGAACCGATCTATCGCTTTCCTTCCTCATCTCACTTCTTCCTCATCTCAATATCTTCAACTCGCAACATGGCTCCGGTACGCAGAACTATGCCTATTTCCAGACGCCTACCTGGGAAGAATACACACAAAAGGGGGGATGGAACCGAACAAAATCCAATCGTACTAGAGCAGGACTGTGAGGCATGCGGCGAAATAATCCCACTAACGGACATTCCTCAACTAAGGTTCTGTTCCCATGACCCAACACTATGTCGCGGATGTCCCGCACATTGGATTGAGTCCTCCCTTTCGAGCTCGTCCATCAAGTGCCCCGCCGCCGGCTGCAAGGCCACACTTCAACGACGCCATATCGAAACATACGCTTCACCGGGGGTTTCCGAGCGGTACGAAAACCAAATATTGATGCAATCTCTCAGTTGTATGGAGGATTTCATATGGTGTTCTGCTACCAATTGTGGGATGGGTCACATTCATACGGGCGGGCCGGAAGAAAACATCGCGACATGTCCCTCCTGTGGACAAAAAACGTGTTTTATTCACGGTACAGCTTGGCATGAGGGGGAAACGTGCAAACAGTACGACCTGAGAGTTGCAGTAGCAGCACAGGAGAGGGAAAGTGAAAAAGCTGTGAAGAGCTCCACGAAGAGATGCCCAAAATGTGCTGTTCGTATCCAGAAAAACGGTGGATGTGATCATATGATTTGTGAGTTTGGACGGCTTCGTGAATAACATCAACTAAATCTGCTAGGTTCTCGGTGTCATCACGAATTTTGCTGGCTATGTCAAGCGGACTATCTAAAGATATTGCATGAGGGAAATTCGGCACATGAACGCGGTTGTGATTGGTTCAGATAGCTACACAGCTAGTTTAGATTGCCTAGAGTATGGGCTTTCTTTCCGCAGTCCTGTTTCTTTGTAGATACACACCAAGGCTTCCGATACGGTAATTTTCTTGGGGGTAGTTTCTGTGAGCTTCCATCTGTCGAACAATCTCTGGTGCCATTTACACCGCGCATAGGGTGTTCCTATCTCGTCGAAGGTCTTGGTGCCGGGATTGTCAGCCCACGGTATATGTGCCAGAAAAGATTCACCGCTTGCAGGTTGGATATCGCGGCGAGGGAAGCTATCTTCTTTCCATGTTTGACATTGTTCATCTTTGGATGATACTGTGTGGTTCTTTCCTAGGAAAGCATTAACTAGTGTACTCTAGCTTGTCGCATGCACCACGGCTTACCCATCAAATCATGTAACGGCATTCTGCCGTATGCAAGGTTTCCGGACAGCCTGTAATAGATGGCCGCACTAATATACGGCACGAGTACTATATAAGAGATGTGGATGCAGGCGTTGGAGGGCCGAAGTCGCGAAAATGATGTTCCTAAAAGTTATTCCCTTCCTTGCTTACCTTGCTCTGACGCAGGACGTCACTGCCAATCTGAAGAACAATCGTATAAGCCTAACAAACTCTTACCCTAGGAGTGTATGTTGATAGCTCATCTTTAAATATGTGCTTACTTTTCTAGATTCATTTTTGCACAAACCCAAATTGGGGTTTCTGCAAAGCTGAGTCGTCCCTAATAAACTGCAACCGGATGGACCGGAACAATGACATTAAATCTATCGCCATTGACCTCGGCACTTGCTGTCGCTTTTTCCGGTACTATCCTATTCTTTGACTTGAGTTAGCGTCTAATTAATGAACCAGCAACTTCAAGTGTTCCGATTCAGAAGAAATAGAGGTTCCGGGGGGAGGCAAAGGTGGATGGTATCCAGGTTGGCCTACCGTAGATGAGGCTTTTCGATCGTCTGCAAATAGCTACAGGTGTGTCTTTACGACCACCACCGAAGAGTGTTTTAAGAGCAACAGTAGTTCATCGTCGTATGCTTTACAGGGTTACCCAACTTCTCTTACTTAGAGCTGCTTAGTTAAATCTATATAACTAGCTTATCATTCTTTAAGTCTTAATATAGTCCTATGTTTTAACCGCCTCACATGCTTTATTGAAGTAGGAAATGTACATGCAGGGCATTTAATTTCCTCTAATTGCGCCTTGGACTGTATCCAGCCGTTAAGACACTGGCGGTAAAATATATAGCCTTTTGTGCTTAGTTAAACGGAAGATTGTACTTACGTAATAAAATAGCTTAACATAAGTTGAGTAATTAAGTAGACTTACTACAGTCTAAACAAACACCACTACTTATGCCATCATAATAAATTAAACACTTAGTGTTAAACACCTTTTAAACACGCTGAGTTCCGTATCTTATATAAGCTTTTTTCCAGCATCTAATCCCTCGCTCTCGGCACAATTGACAGTACGCCTGAGGTGCTACGCAGCAACATAACTGCATAATAAACATGTCACCTGCCTCTGTGCCGCACTGCACGCACTTTTAATTGTCGCTAGGAGCTACTATAGTGGGAAGTCTGTCTTAACAAGTCCGGACGTTCCGGGGCTGTAATTAATTTAAATAGTTCGACCCTCTCAAGTCCCTAGGACTATTATCGCAAACATAATGCCAAACTTATCTACCCCGCCCTCCTCCATCTTGTCTTCTCCCTCACGCAGCTTTATGCTTAAGGCCAAAAATAGTAAACAACATTAAACTGTCTCGCAAGCATCGCCAGTGTATCAACTCGACGTTACTGAACTATGGAAGAGGTTAAAGATGCTGCAGGAAGGTTCTGGTTGCAATAGAAGTGTAAGTTTGTGATAGCCTGTAGTTCTAACTACTATCTATTCTACATATTTAAGCTCACCCTGTTACAGACTTGAGATTAAGTTAGTAGTAGTTAACGATGTACATTTTTATCCAAATTATTAGGAGGGCAGAACACAATAAATCTGTAAAGGAAAAACACTAATAGAGAGCAGTGAAGCAGTTTATCTTTACATAGGATAAAGAGGAGGACCCATCTCTCATAACGCCGTCTAAAGAGAGTCTAATTAACTAGTTGGATGGGTCAATTAAGATGAAGTAACTTAAATTGGCAACTATATCTGTTTGGTTTAGTAAAGCATTTTTTACTTTAATTAACAAAGCCTTCTGATTAACTAACATCCCTTAGCACGTAGCGAGAAGTACTCCGTAGCGAGAAAAACTATAGGTACTTACACTTTAAAATAACATCCCTCCCTGGGTTACCGGACACCCCCTATAACCGGACAAATTATTGGTACTTTGACTTTTAGTAACTAGAAAACCTATGCGCACAACGAATATTACTATCATTTAATAAAATTAGTCTGTTATAGCTAATGCTAGATATCTATAATCTACCCTTCCCTAAAAATTACGTTCGCATAGTCGTCTCCAAGCCTAATTTATACAGCGCCTTTTTTCGTAGCGTAAGAGACTTTACTTCCTACAGCGCCAACCTTAAGCCTTTATTACTCTAAATTCTCGTAGAATAGTATTATCTTAGCCCTAAAACCTCCCTCTAAGGCTTAGAAGTTATTACTAACTTTGTACGCGCTATCGTAAGCAAATTCATCTAGCTAATTAGTACTTTCTAGGTCGGCGCTATTATATTTCTAGTTAGTGCTAGAAGCTTTCTATACATTATATAAGTATAGTATCTTATAAAGCTCGTTTATAAGGTAGCGCAACTTAACCCACCTAAATTTCCAGCCACGCTTCCTTCGCTATATTCTCCAGCTTAGAATCACGTACGCTAACATAGTAATTGTCTAGCTAGCGTCCCTGCCTGTGCTTGGCAAGACGCCACACCATCTATGGCTGCGTTCCGTCCTCTTTTTTATTATATTATCGCCTTCCACGCAAGGTTAGGGTAGGAGCGGAACGGCCACCTTTGCCACTAGTCGTGGCAATTTAAAGTATATTTTACTCAGGTTACGCTTTAGGGTTATTTATAAGCGAGTTGCTGCATCTAGTCTATACTATTTTTGTACCACTTCTAACCTGCCGCTTTAGAGACGAGATATTTAATGTGTTGCTTTCTACTAGCCATTATCTTTATCTTTAAGTTGGATAGTCTTAAGTTGCTATTCTGTAAGCGTCTGGTGCGAGGATACAGTGTTGGGATATTTAAGGCCTAGGACTTTTATTTGCAGCTCGCAGCAGTTTTTAAGTAATAAAACTGCTTCGCTTACAGAACCCTAAAATTGTAAGGTAAATACGAGATTAGCTATGCTAGTTAGCGTGGAGGGATGCTCGTCCCTAAGCACTTTTAAGCAAATCTGTAGCTCTATTGCTTGCAGCTCTTCGGCCTCCTTCTATTAGCCTTAATCCCTATACGTTAATGCGAGATTAGCTATGCTAATTAGCGTGGAGGGATGCTTGTCCCTAAGCACCCTTTTTCTTGTCTCTATCACTTGCATAAACAGCTTTTTGGCCTCCTTCCATCGGCCTTAATTTTAGTACGTTAATGCGAGATTGGCCATGCTAATTAGCGTAGAGGGATGCTTATCCCTAAGCACCCTTAAGCTCGTCTCTATTACTTGCACAAACAACGTTTTAGCTTTATTGTATTTTCTATTATTTAGCAACGCCTTGGCACATTTTTTTACTAGGTCTATCTTTTCTGTGCCTTCTTCGTTACGGTAACTATGCGACAATGCGTACTTTGTATGTAGTAGTATTCTTCTCTACTTACTTCTATTACTGTAACTATTGTGGGGAAAGACCTTACATAGTTAAGTAATGGCTGCTTTAGTCCATTCTCTTAGTATCCTCTGCTTCCTAATCCACTTACGTAGAGCACTGTGTACCATCCAGTATAGATTAAGTAAAGACTCGGCAGGCCGCCTCATAATAAGCTTATAGCTATTTATAATTTATATAGCATCCTCCCTTTTCTAAGACAAGGGTGCTTCTAGGAACTTAAGTAAGATGTCTTTTTAGTTAACGCACGCTGTAAGGAAAAGGTACTCGGCTGCTAGCAGACTATTATAGCGGATCTGCTTAATTAAAAGATAAAGCGTTATAGCTATAGAATTTTTTCTGTTATATTCTTATAGCTTATTATCCAGTACGTTGCTAATACTCTTAAGGTCTGCCTAAGCTTACTAAGACAGCCATATACAGTAGTCCTGTAGCATAATGTTCGTATTATTAATATAGGCTGCTGCCTAGATAATTACTAGTGGGAGATGTGACAGCTCTTACAGCAAAAGCCTAGCTTTTAGCTGTTTATCTTTTAATAATAGAGTGTCTAGGTATTGTTCTAATATGCTTTAAGCCGTGTCCTATTCTATTTCTTGTAGCTCTATAATTTTATAAGATGCTACTATTCTAGCAACGTCGTTATTTATAGTTATAAGGAGGATAGAGTAGTATTTAGATTGCGGTAGATAATCTATTAAACTAGCATCGCGCCCTATAGAAGTCCTATTTAAACTTAGGTTAACGCTATCCGCGTTGTCGAAAATAAGCAACAACTACCTAGCGTCCCTTCTACTTAGATGCAGCTTTACAATCTACTTAACGTCTGCCTTCTTATTATCCTAGCTAGGAATTTTAAGCTTCCGTGCGATGTCCGTATATAAATAATGTGCTCTACCTATGCTGCTTGCATTAATCTAAAATACGGAACAGCTTTTATTCTGTTTCCTAGTTCTGTACGCAAGCTTAAGCGCTATCTATAACTTACTAGTCCCTCTAGGGCCTGCTATCACTACAATCGCAGCTTAGTTACCCTTAAAGAACTTTGCTTCTAGTTTAGCTAGCTGTAACTCCTAACCTACAAAGTTATTGTTTTGCGAAAACGGGACTAGAAACAGCGCGCTACTATTTAATTTAGCTTTAAGACGTATCCCTACTTTCTTGCGTCCCTTGCTATAGGATGTAGGCATAAAAATATCAAGAATGCTAAGGACATAATATATAGTGTCTTCTTCTTCTGTTATTTCGCGGTTCTTCGCCTACTTTATTTACTCTTTTATAGTAAACTTCTCTAGAGAACACCCCTATAGTGCCTTAATTGGAACGTTACTAATTTTGTAGACCAGCTGCTTAAGGGATTGTTTATTGCTAATATACTACCCTTCTAGAGAAAAGAACTTAACTAACTTAAAGGTAATAAGTTCTTAGGGGGTCTAGCCCCGACGAAACTACTTACTTGCCCTAAAAGATGCTTCCTAGTTGCTTTGTTAGGCTATTACTGCTGTTATAGGTACCGAAACATCTAGTAGAAAAACGTAGTATTTTTTTGCATCCCTGTACCAACGAAATATAGAATTAATTAATCTTAAAAGCTTACTAAGGTTCTATTTGTTAATGCAGCAGGTATTAATTTAGAAGTATTGTAGCTAATCCTTAGCCGCCTGCTCGGCGCAGAACTTAATTTTTCGGTACCCTTCTTTTTTTTCGTAATTCCCGTTTGCGATATTAGCGAAAAGGACTTTAGAGTCCCCCTATCTGTGCGATAGAATAGCATATAGTAGTGTAGTTTTGCCGCTAAAATCTGTTAATAGGAGTCTTCTAGCCTAATTAAAATAAAGAAGTCTTATTATTGTAAGAGTGTAGGAGTATATAGCTTTTAAGAGTAAGACAGCTGGAGGTGGGGCTCTTAAAGGTGTTAGGCAGGCTAAGCTGTTGCTGCCTTAGGTAGTATGGCTGTGTTACACAGCTACACTGTTTTCTAGTAAATAATGCTTCTTTGTTTTCGCACTCGTGTAGGACGGCTAAGTTTTCTAGTAAAACGAGGCAGAGCTGCTCCGTACAGTTTACCTACAACTTATCTTTATATTAATCTCGTAGCTGCTGCAAAGAAGAAGCCCTGCTGGAAAATTATTACTAGTTGCATAGCATCTAAATCGTCTGTAAAGCAGTAAGCTAGGTATTATGCGAAAATAGCATAGTAAGGATATAGCATTTTGCTGACCAACCAGCCCATCGCGTAGTCTACATTAGATGGTACTTTAAATTGCCACTACTAATAGGGAGGATGGCCGACCCGCTCCTGCCCTGACCTTAACCCTAGAGGCAATACCTTTTGGGTGTTGCGCAAGAAATTCTGTATATTTTACATCATAATAGAAGGTAAATTTAGTTGCGTAGATTGCCGCTAAAATAGGTATAGGTACGGGTTTACTTACTAGTATAGGGTTAGGATGCCCCACTTCAACTACGTAATCTATTCTGGTATGAATTCCTAGCCCCTTATACACAGCTAATACGAAGTAACATTAGTATAGAAAAGGCAATGGCTAAAGTTCACTAGTTAGATACTGTTTCGGCCCGTCCCGGGCAAGAACGTATTTATAACATTTCTTTCTGTGTTGATACCGCAGGTAATTCCATTGCTATTTATGCAGTTTCGGCCTATTAAGATTAGTAATCATGCTATATTAAACACGGCTACCTTATAGTATATCACCCCTCTTAAGCTTTTTCCTACAGAGGCCACAGGCGATAGTGCCGCATGCAGGACACCTGGAGCGAAAGGGGTTTCTGTAGCCCTTCTTAGAATACAAATAGTATTCGTATCTAGAACGACCAGAAACATCAATCTACCGAACTTAATAGTTGCAGAGTAGGGCTTCTAAATAGCTCCAGTCTTGTGTTACTAAGATTTAATGCATTTCTGTCTTCTTTAACGTTTTTCCTGCCGTTTTTTCTACTATTTTCCCCTATTGTATTCTAGCAGTAGCCTGTCTCGCTACATACTTACCTGCTATCTCTTTTTGCCTTAGAATCTTAGCTAGGACTGCGTTGAATCTAGCCACTTCCTCCCTTACTTTTTAGTCTTGTACATATGTAGACTAGAAGCTTAGGAGCGGAGGCTGCCAGTTTGCTTGCTGTGCAATAAATAGTATTAAGATATTATCTATAGAAGTATGTACGTGTGTATGGTATTGTAGTTCGTACTTAGCTATTGGGGCGCTATCGCTAAGGGTATTCTAGGAGTCCTTACTCGTGTTACTACGTTGTTAGGCCGTTAAAATAAAGAGCTTCTACTACTTACTAATTATGTATTTATTAGGCTGCTTATCTTCCCTTAGTACTATTCAAGTGTTGCGATTATACTAGACTACAATCTGTGGACTAGATCTGCTTATAGATTATGGAGATGTTTATAAGTAAGCATCGAGGGAGCTAGAGCGGGGCCAACGCTACACGCACCTAATCTAACCGTTTCTAGGATAAGAACCGCTAATATATATAATACGCGTACAAAGGGTCCCCGTACACCTTAAGTATTTTATTTATGCTGTTAAACTCTACGTCTAGGACTAGTTGTTAACTTTAAAGTAATAAAGTTATAACAAGCACTTCGTTGTTATTTAGATGCACCGCCACTTTTATCTACATCTTCGCTACGTAGCTGACTTAGCTGCTGTAGTACTTTGGGATACTTACTACTCTCATATTGTGTTACTATTAGCATCTACTTGTATTGCGGGTGTACTAATATCTTTATAGCTTTTACTACTACTATTCCTAACTACGTAGCGTAGACGTGATAGAAGCGTCTTAGAAAGCGAAAATAAGCGCAAAAAACGTTCGCGAGTACCTTAGTTCGCTAGTGTAAACCTACTCTTGCCTATTATACCAAGAAAATACACCGTGCTACTTAATTACATACTATAAAAATCGGGCGATTGCACATATAAACCCTATCTAGCTCTTAATTACTAATGCTACTTGTAGCTAACTATTTCCGGTCCTCTAAGTGCCGCGCCCCAGCCTTGCAAAGCAAAGCGAGTAACATAGTAAGGCTATACTATAACAAAGCAACTACCTTTTAGCCTTTTAGCCTTCTACAATGTTTCCTAACATTTTACTTCCTACTAATAACTCTGCCGGCCTATTTAGCATAGCTGCCTTAAGCGCGCTAATAATTCTGTTATACTACTACTTCCCCTTAAAGCTATAGAGTATATAGTAGGGTGGGTATGCGCCCTACCTATTAAGCTTGCGGCTGCGCAGGCTATACTAGATAAAGAGCACGCAAAGCCACCTTACAACCACTTTGACCTAAACTACTACACGCTTAGTCGCATTAGACAACACAACGTCGTCCTAATATGTCTCCTAGCTAGCTAGATAGGAACTAGCCCAGCTGCTGTGACGGCGACGCGAATAATAAATAGCTTTCCCTTTATCCGCTTTAGGCTAATAGTTAGAGTAGGTAGTAGGGTTCCTAGCGCGGAGACAGACGTGCGACTAGGGAACGTTATAGTTAGTTAACTGTTTAAGCAGCACGGCGGGGTAGTGTAGTACAACTCTAGAAAGACTGGATAATACAGCGTTGTGACACGCATGGGATCCCTTAATACGCCGCCGAAAGTGCTGCTAAATAGAGTGTCGCAGCTATAAGTAAACTACCACCTATAGAAGAATAGTTTTGTAGTATATTTAGCCGCCTTTAATTAGCTATTAAGTTTTAGCCGGAAAAAAGTAGGCCCTAATATACTCTACGAGGCTGCTTACTACTATAAGGAAGGGGTATCGTGCGATAGGTGCAGCAGTAAGAGAATGGTGCATTGTAGGCGGTAGAGTGTAGAAAAAAAGGTTAGCATATACTATAGCATAATAGCCTTAGGCAACTAGGTAATTAAAGACAGAGCGACCTAGGACTAGTTAAGCGCTAAGCTGGGCGGCGTGCTGTGCTTTAAGATAGAGGCGGCTGGGCTGATAAACAACTTCCTATACCTAGTAGTACGGGGCATCTACAACTATGCTAACTTGTATAAAAATAAGACGTGGCAGCCGTATACGGCAGCGACGGCGGCAGCGTGTGCAAAAGAGATCTTGTTACTAATCCCCGCAACTGAGTTAGCAAAGACTAAAGTAGTAGGAAATATTTGCTAGCATTGGGTTCCGCTAAGTCTTAAAGGTGTGCTAGTAATAGGCTGGTTTATCTACTAAGTCGCGGAGATAAGAGAGCTTAAATAACTGCTTTTTAACGCATCGTCTGCAGTAAGGCGTTAAAACATAGTAGTTACGCACGGCTTTAGCAGCATAGGTAAGACGCAGCTTACAGTTAAGTTTACGCGGTCGCACTACTATAGATTTAGCAGCATTTTCTAGCTAGATAGATTATTAGAAGCGCGTCTAAAGTAGTTATTTATTAAAGCAATAGCAAGGCTGCTATAGAGCAAGCTAACAGGAGAGGGTGCAGAGGCTTTTAAGTAGTTACAGCCTAACGCTAATATAGTAGTGCGCGAATATCTTTAGTAGCTGTTACTTCTATTAAACCTTAACTAGCTCTTAATTTTTAATAATGTTAACTGCAACTTCTATAATAAAGACAACCCGTAAGTATACAACGTTAAGAACTACTTCCCTTATCTAGACTATAGCTTAATTCTTATTACTAGTTAGCTGGTGAGCCTATTAAGGCACGGGTTAGGTGTTAAGGTAGGAACAGTTATAGCAGAATAAGCACTTACTATTCTAGAGAATAGTGCTAAAAAGGTTATTAAAAGTAAGTGTATAGCTATAGATAGAGACACCGGCTTCCCTTAATAATATGTGCTCTATAGACGTGGACGCTATCCTGTAGCAGCTTAATAGCCTTCCTTTAGCCCTAACCTAGGCCGGCGCATATATATAAAAAACATATATGTCTGCAGCGGCATATATTAAACATTACAATGTAATATAGAAGCATCTAATAAAGAAATAAGGACGTTTTCTACTAGAAGAGTATAGTAATTAGAATGTACTAATAACGTAGATAATATTATATAAGTAGGTGCAGAGATAAAGTAAAGAGGCTGCATGTCTACTTAAGCTTTAGGGAGTGTTAGACTGCAGGGAACTATAGTACAAGCTAGTGGCAACTAGCCTATAGTTAAAAAAAGAGATAGACGTACCGGCGTGGCTGCTAAAGCTTGCCGAAGACGAGTTGGAGTTTATAGATACTATAGGTATGCTGGTACGCTATTTACTTGCTAGCGCTAGAGAAGGCGTTAGTAGTTACTTAATGTACCTAGTAGTGCACAAATAGTGTAGTTAATTAGTAGACAGTAAAAAGTAGTGTAGCATCTATAGCATCGCTATAGGATTAGTTATATTAAATATAGCTTTAGAGTAAAAGGAGGAATTTTAGAAGAAGTAAAAATAGGTTCTTGCACATAGGATAAGTATTAGTAAGTAGATAAGGATAGTAATAATGTCTAAAGAAAGGTATATGTATAATTTTTTAGTACAGCCTTGGATGTTATATAGTCTAAGAGACTTACTATTAGAAGTAGACAGGGCGGAGGCGGAAGCTATGTACTAGCGAGCGCTACAAGGATATAAAAAGGCATAGGGACTAGAGTATATATTAACACTTAACACAGTTAATAACCTAGGTAACCTCTATAAAAACCTAGGTAGGATAGATAAAGCGGAAGCTATATACTAGTAAGCGCTATAAGGAAAAGAGAAGGTATAGGGACTAAAGTATATATTAACACTAGATATAGTTAACAACCTAGGCACCCTCTATACAAACTTAGGTAGGATAGATAAGGTAGAAGCTATATACTAGTAAGGGCTGTAAAGATATAAAAAGGCATAGGGACTAGAGCATACATTAACACTCTTTATAGTTAATAACCTAGGCACCCTTTACGCAGACTTAGGTAGAATAAATAAGGTAGAAGCTATGTACTAGCGGGCGCTATAAGGAAGGAAGAAGGCATAGGGACTAGAGTATATATTAATACTTAATACGGTTAATAACCTAGGTATCCTTTATAAAAACCTAGGTAGGATAGATAAAGTAGAAGCTATGTACTAGCGGGCGCTGTAAAGATACGAGAAGGCATAGAGACTAGAGTATATATTAACACTCTTTATAGTTAATAACCTAGGCACTTTCTATATAGACTTAGGCAGAATAGATAAGGCGGAAGCTATGTACTAGCGAGCGCTGTAAGGAAAAGAAAAGGTATAGGGACTAGAGTATATATTAACACTCTTTATAGTTAATAACCTAGGTGCCTTCTACGCAGACCTAGGTAGGATAGATAAAGTAGAAGCTATATATTAGTAAGGGCTGTAAGGATATAAAAAGGTATAAAGACTAAAGTATACATTAACACTCTTTATAGTTAACAACCTAGGCACCCTTTACGTAGACTTAAGTAGGATAGATAAGGCGGAAGCTATATACTAGTAAGCGCTGTAAGAAAAAGAGAAGGTATAGGAACTAAAGTATATATTAATACTAGATATAGTTAATAACTTAGGCAACCTTTATATAGACCTAGGTAGAATAGATAAGGTAGAAGCTATGTACTAGCGAGGGCTATAAGGATACAAGAAGGTATAGGGACTAGAGTATATATTAACACTTAATATAGTTAATAACTTAGGCACCCTCTACGTAGACCTAGGTAGAATAGATAAGGTAGAAGCTATATACTAGTAAGCGCTGTAAAGAAAGAAGAAGGTATAGGGACTAAAGTATATATTAATACTTAATACGGTTAATAACCTAGGTATCCTTTATAAAAACCTAGGTAGGATAGATAAGGTAGAAGCTATATATTAGTAGGCGCTGTAAAAATACGAGAACGCAATTAAGCTAGAAAACTTTTCTACCTATATTCCTGCGCTTAATATAATATAGGGCTTAGCCTTCTTCTATAATTGCTAGTACTAGGTAGAAGATACTAGAGCCTAGTACTTAAAAGCCCTTTTAGGCTATAAGATTATAGTTAGAACTAGCTATCTAAAGTACTAGAGACTCTAAAGTAGCCTTACTAATTTAGGTATAGAATAAAATAAGGTTAATTTATTTTAAGCAAAGTTAGTATAGAGAGAGACGTTTAAAGCGCCTCCTACTAGTACTAAAGTAGAAAGAGCTAAATCTATTTTAAAATAGCATAGACTGCTAAGTAAGATTAGGTTAAAAAAAGGTTAATTGTGCGCTAAACTTTGCGTTTATATATAGGTATAAAAAAGTAAATAATAACCTAAGCTGTAATAGCGAAACGTTACTTAATAGATTTATAGAAAGGGGTATAAAAAGAAGTATAGTATTAACTAATTAGTGTTAGTATTAGCTAAGTTAATACTATTATAGATGCCGGTGGTAGTAAAGCTAGTAGAGCAGAATATACTATAAAGTACCGCTGTGGCCGCGTTAGCCTTATAGTAAAAAAATAAATAGTAGCAATAACATTTTTATAGGAAAGTGGCTAACCCGTACTTACCTTAACCTTACGTAGAAAGCGATAATATAATAAAAAAAAGGACGGAACGCAGCTATAGATAGTATAGCATCTTACTAAATATAGGTAGAGACGCTAGCTAGATAATTACTATATTAGCGCACGTAATTTTAGGCTAGAGAATATAGTAAAGGAAGCGTAGCTAGAAATTTAGGTAGGTTAAGTTACGCTACCTTATAAACGAGCTTTATAAGATACTATACTTATATAATATATAGAAAGCTCCTAGCACTAACTAGAAATATAATAGTGCTAACCTAGAAAGTATCTATTAGCTAGATAAGTTTACTTATAATAGCACGTATAAGGCTAGTAATAACTTTTAAGCCTTAGAAGAAGGTTTTAAGGCTAAAATAATACTAGTTTATAAGAATTTAGAGTAATAAAGGTGTAATATTAGCGTTATAGGAAGTAAAGTCTATTACGTTATAAAAGAAGGCGCTGTATAAATTAGGCTTAGAGGCGACTATGCGAATGTAAATTTTAGGGGAGAGTAGACTATAGATATCTAGTATTAGCTATAACAGACTAATTTTATAGAATTATAGTAATATTTGTTACGCGTATAAGTTTTCCAGTTACTAAAAGTCTAAGTACTAATAGTTTATCCGGTTATAGGGAGTGTCTAGTAACCTAGGGAGGGATGTTAGTATAAATCTTTCTATATTAAGATATATA
The DNA here is from genome assembly GCA_003073855.1 of Periconia macrospinosa. Taxonomy (NCBI): domain Eukaryota; kingdom Fungi; phylum Ascomycota; class Dothideomycetes; order Pleosporales; family Periconiaceae; genus Periconia; species Periconia macrospinosa. The sequence continues at coordinate 25,293 of KZ805617.1, forward strand.
CACTGCATTATTTGTTATAGATATAAAAAGTCTTCCTTTATCTACCTAGCACCGCTTTTAGTAAAATTACTAACCTTACTATTGCTTTTAGGGTCTTAAAAGTAGGAACTTTAGTTTTTAGCGTAGCACAGCTCTTCTACTATAACTTTAACACTAGGTCTTTATTACTCCTAAAGTAATAATAATCCTATATTAATAATATAAACCCTAACTAGCACGCTAATAGGTTATTATTAGCCCTATAGCGGATTAAATTAGATAATTTATGTAATGTCGCTACGCTAAATAATACCTACTTGTCTAAGCAAAATAACCCTAGTTATTCTAAAGCTCCCTTTAGATAATTATAAAGTAATATAGGCTAACAAACTAAGTATGTGGCTAGTAAGCTTATGGCGGTACACACGCCCAATTTGCAATAGTATAAAGGCACGGCCTAGTACTTACTTAGTTAGCTAATGCGTTTTAGCGTCTTAAACTGCTAGTAGAGTTATATATTACCCTTCTTTAGTCCTATTAGGATTATAATCCCTCCTTAATGCAATCTTCGTTCACTTCGTTTCTACCTTACTTAAGATAGACCCTGCTGTATATAGTATAAAAGATAGCCTTGGACGGCGACAGCTTTTCTATATTAAAAAAATTAGAAGGTATACGCCTGCCCAAGCGTGTAAAGCGAGATATTAACTCTATAGACACGTTAACTAGGCCTCTTGTATACCCTTATTACTATAAGGATATTAACTCTCCTAAGTAAAAAAGGCTTTAAACTTACCTTAAAAAGATTATTAATGCCTATATTAACTTAGAGGAATTTAAATTCAAGGTTAATACGGTATTAAAAAGCCGATAGAAAAAGACATATAAAATAGTTAAAGCTTTGCTCTTAACTTAAAAAGCTAATAATTTAGGCCTTAAGACTCCTAAAAAAGGGTCCCTAATTCTAGATAAAACTAAAAATTTAATATAAACTTTTTAGGATTTGTATTATTTTAATACGGAACATTATTTAATTTCTTCTAAACATCTATAGAAAAAGCTTTAAGTAGTGCTAAGTACAATTGTCCTAAAATAAAGTAAAAATAACCTCCCCCCTTATGTACTAGAAAGCCCTATATGCTGGAATAGGACATAGGTACTTTAGCGTTAAACTAACATACAACCCTTACACAATGTTCGTTTTAAGCAATAATCTAGATTCTATATATATGTATATCTCTAGTGCAACAATACATTTTAAACTATAAAATTATATTACTTAGTTGTTATGCTTTATAATTTTATCCTAGTATACCTATTATTCTATAACACCGTTTACCGTATAACACTACTATAATTACTAAATATTTACTAAAAAAATAAACTGATATTACCTTAGCACTAGAATTCGTATTTAAATAGTTTTAAGGCTATCTTTATATATAGATGTTATATAAAAGGCATATCCGCTATAGAGGTTAGTACCTTAAACTTACTGCTATAATAAAAACGGACAGGGCCGTATTATTATGTTATAAATAAACCTTTACACGTACTGTATTCTTTACTTAGACAGATCTCCCCTATATACTTGCTGCAGAACTTAGTAAATAGCTCGCTTAGTTTAGAATGTACTTAGCTCTATCTACGTAGAGTATCCTTGCTACGCTTATAGGTTTAATTCCAGTTATACGCAACCTAGAATACGTTACGTTTTAAGTTATATAGTTTAGTACACAAGGCTATAGTAACAGCATACATATTAAACATTATAGTAATCCCTAATATATAGTTATAATAAATAAAAGTATACGCAACACGAACCAAAAGGATTAATAGAACTAGTTAACCGCATCTTAAGATTAGTTCTTACTTATAAGTTCTAACGTCCCTTACTACGTAGCGAGACACACTGTATAGTAAAATAAATAAAGAGTACTTTAACTTTTAGTAACTAAAAAGCCTATGCGCACAATGAATATTACTATAGTTTTATAAAAATAATCTATTATAGCTAATTCTAAATGTCTATAATACACTCCTTCCTAAAAATTACGTTTGCATTATTATTTCTAAGCCTAATTTATACAGTGCCTTCTTTTGTAGCTTAATAGACTTCCCTCCCTATAGCGCTAACCTTAAGCCTTTTTTACTCTAAATTTTTATAGAATAGCCTTATTCTACCCTTATAACCTCCTTCTAATACTAGTAAGTTATTATTAGTCCTACGCGCGCTATAGAGCGTAATTTTATATAGCGCCGCCCCGTTAATTAGTACTTCTAGTAGAGGTAAACTACTAATCCTAGCTAATGCGCGATAACACTGTATATCTTACCTTATACATCTGCGGGTAATATATTATAAGATATATAGTTATATGGATTGCATAAGCATTTAGATTATTATAAATCTAACTTAGGATAGGGAGTAGTAATAAGACATAGCCTAGTACAGCTATCTTATTATATATTTTAAGACGTAATCCAACGCACAGCGATACCTACTTTGTAGCGTAGAGATATACTATTACTATATCCTTAAGCTCTAACACCTGCTACTATTCTTTCTGCTAGCTAATAGAATAACCTAATTAAGCCCTATGCTTCTTAAGTTTAGCGCTGATTCCTAAACTAAGTAGTAGCTAAGCTTTAGTGTTAGCTTATTAAAGAGAAATACAATATAATAAAAAGGATATAAGATAAGATAGAGTGCGGCGGCCCTAGAAATTAAAGCCTACGTCTTAGTAAGTAGGTTTAACTAAGCGTTATAGCAAAACACCGTCGTTATAAGCGCGTACAAAGGTAGAAAGTCTTTGTATACTTTTGTAATACAGCTGTTATATAGTTAAATAGCTAGCGGCTCCTTATATATGTACTATAATCTTTAGGGTTAAAGAGAGGTGTTTCTAGGTTATTTATATTTGTAAAGAATAAGTACTAATAGAGCTATAGTAGTAGTAGTTATACATAGTAAGACCCTATATACAGCACTCTTCTATTAGTTATTCCTACAAATAATTACCTCCAGCGCAACCCTATAGCTAAAGCGCATCGGCTGTCCTCCCTGCTAGTATAAGTAAGGCGTTTATCTACCTCTAGCTAGAAATAACCTTACTATGTATTTATATTTAACCTATAATTCTTATAATGCGCTTTTTAACTAATAGTGTACCGGCTAGGGCGTATAAGGTAGAGGCTTATTATAAACTCTCTAACGCCCTCTAGCAATAGGAAGTAAAGGTCCTTACACAACTAATTACCTATAAGAATAGCTTAACTTAATAGGTATCTAATACTAAATTAGATTATTAGAACTAGACCTATGCAGCTTAAGATTAAAGACTATGCTCTTAGGAACTAACTGTATAAGCAGGGTGGTTTACAAACTTAGGCACTAAGTCCTATATTATTAACTAAGAATAAACTTGTAGTATAAATATAAAGGAAACTTACGCTAGCTATTAATTTAAAGACGGCGCTCCGCGCCTACCTAATTAAGCTTACTGCCTTATCTAGGCTCTTATTTAATTTATTTAGTTTTTTAATAATATGTTTTAATAGGGTAGCAAGTAGAGAATAAAGGGATTAGTTAATATTAACCTCCTATGGCGCACTGCGCGCAATAAAAGTATAATAAAGTTCTTTATATACTTAGTAATTGGTTTTACTATAAATAATACTTGTTATACTTATAGTGTAATCTTACTAGTACGTTATAGCCGTTATTAGGCCACAGCGACGTGTACTCTATTTACTTGTAGTAGGTAAAAAAATCCGTTACTTCTAAGTAGAACGCAAAATTCTCCTAATAATACGTACTTTTTAAGAAGTTTCTAAATAACGAGCTTAGTGTAGGGTTCTAAATAATAATGCTAAGTTTGCTATTTTTTAGTGCTTTATAGTAGATATTCTCTAAGTCCATTAAAGCACGTAGTAAGCCGGCTTCTAATTCGCCCTCTTTTAGAATATTGTAAAAGCTTCTGTTGGTATGTAGATTGCGCTTAATTTAAACTACAGCTAGGATTTTACGGCGTGGTGAGCGTAGTTAGAAAAGAGGCAATTTATTAAAGTATTTTTATTAATAGAGTTGCTAGAAAATGCGTATACCTCTACTTTGCTTATAAGACTCTGGTCTCTGCATTAAGACCTCCCTTTAATCTAGGTTAGTAGTTGGATTTATTTAAGATATAAACTAATAATTTACTACTTTTCTGCTACACTATTTCTATTAAGGTATATAATTTAATATAGAAGGAGTAGGCGAAAATAGTAAATAGTATGCTAATCTTTAATAAAGGTATAACGTGTATCTAATTATAACGGAATAACTGCCGTGGCGGAACACTAGTAGTACTTTCTACTACAATACCGCCAATAACTATTACACCGCTTAGATACTCTTAGAATAGATACTTAGGCTCTTTAGGTTCTTATATACCTAATATCTTTAGTATAATTTCCCTATTAACTTTATAATACTGCATCTTACTATTTATATCCTTAACACCCCTACCTTAGCCTACCTTAGCGTCTACTTAAAGTATAGTAATATTTATCTAAAAGCTTATTACCCTATAGAGTGCTATAGAAAGCTTATATTCTAAAAATAATACTACGCTTAATAAAGTAGCTGCGTTACGGTAGTTATCTATGCTTTATTAAGTAGGACTGCTAAGTAAAGGCCTACACCCTTACTATATAGAAGAGGCCTAGTTATAAATTAATAGCGTTAGTGTTTAGCAAGCCTGCACGGCTTACGTAATAGTTAGGGGCCAGGCGACATACTGAAAGGCCGTGCCGCTAGCTTCTGCAAGCGCTCGGAACATCGCTAATCCAACTTAGGATTAGGAGCAGTACTAATATACTGAGTGTTACTAGCGAAACGCCGTCGTTCCAAGCCTGTCCGCAGGTGGAAAAGCTCTATATATTTTAATGATACAGCTGTCGTACAATTAAACAATTAGCGGCTCTTTACATGAGCACTGCAATCATTAGAGCCGTAGAGACGTGCTCCAGTTTGAGCTCTCCTAATCGGTTAGCTACAAGATACAAGTCAAAATCAAGTATTGTAGTCTTATGACGTCACTATAAGGCCACTCATTTCTACACGGTATGCCCCACTCTCCACAGCTCCTTGCCTGCACATTCTCAGACGGACGCAAGTTATAGAATCGGAATGGCACCGACTACCTCTTATTCTCGGTATGTTTCCCGTATCAGTGCATTCGCTCACCTTACTGAGATCACATAGCAACATGTACCTATACACCTCCGACCAACTCCAGGGTGCCATTCGGGCCTCAGGATGCGAGCCATATTCGGCTCCTCACCCGATCCATTCATCGCAAACCGCCACCCCTCATGCAATCATTGCCTCACGACGGTCACAAACCTCAATAGCGCTATCACCCCAAACACCGTCCACTCCGGATGCTTAAAAGTATGGGTGAGAGGTCGAGACATCCCCAGATCAAATCACTTCGGGCGACGAAGCAAAGTATCTTGAGCAAGAGGGGAGAGCTGCAAAACGTACAGCAGAGGGTAATTCTGACTATAAGAATACGTTAGTTAAGAACTTGTCAGAGTAAGAACTATACCAACGTATTAATGCGTCTTTTATATACACATTTCTCTAGAAAGAGATATTCTGTAAGGGTGATACTAAACTTTGGTAACGTGCATCCACCCGTAACGGAACAACAGCCGTAACGGAACAACAGCCGTAACGGAACAAACTATGGGTATTTCGATTTCGCAGCATCCACAAGCCTGTACGCGTCTTGATTTATGCAATATTGCCCTTAAGCAACATGCTAGGATGACTCCTGAACCACCGTAGCTATGCCAATACGAAAAATATGTTCGCATGGACACCTGCCCGTCCGATTCGCGAACAGCCCGTCTTCATAGCGAAAGCGAACCTCCCCAAAACATCAATTACCTAGCAATTCCTCGATTCTGATTGCCTTTAATGGCTCCTTACCTGTCAGAAGTCAGACGGAGACACCCACTAGGACCGATAGAAGTAAAGCGAAAGAAGGAGAAAGTATCGAGTGGATGCGTGGCTTGTCGCCTTCAGAAGTTGAAAGTTATATTACTGCAGGCTAGCGAAACAAGTATTGGAGAGCTAACCAGGCGACAGTGTGATAGAGGGCGACCAATATACAGAGCGTACACTGGCTGTAACACAATCTGTAGGTACAACCAGACGGCTGTCCATCTTGTCGTTGCTCCTTACACCGCAATTTGTATGCCCGACAGTGTGGCAAAGAGGGGCAAAGAACAACCAATTGTTTTCGCGATCTTGTGCATCTAAGCAGTGTCAGCATTGCAGGCGTCACATGGCTAATTTTATAGCAAACCGGTGTCATAATGCATACGCAAAGATATGTTCTTAATGATGGTTGAACGATGGAAAGAGACCGTTTGTCCCTTCAACTCTCTCCAGTCGAAAGAATAACGCAACCGGATTTGCTGTTTTTCAAGGTTGAGGGCCTCTGTTTTTCAAGAATCTATCAAAGGATCTTTGCATTTAAGTAAGGCTTACATGATGAAGGAGAGGTCATGGAGCAGACTTAGGGTACAGACAAAAGTGCAATTAGGCGATGCACTACGCAGTGATATAATTTGCTACCCAGTTGGATTCATGCCCCACTCTACTTTCAGAGCGCTTATGACCCAAGAGGTGCGCCATGAATGATTTTCCTCGAATTTTTGCAGCAGGTTAATCACTTCATTTCGCTCTTCTGTTTTCGATAATAGAGGGCCCCATATAAAGATGGTATAGCAGAGCATGATTCCTAATTGTGGATTCTCCGGCAAAGACTTGCATGCACAGTATATAGCTTGTGAATGATCTAGAATCTGGCGCTGGTAAATTTAGCATAGTAAACAAGATTAAATTAGGATTAAAGACGCACTTTTGACTCTGATAATTGACTATGCACATAGCGGATCGCAAACCTTGGGCCCGGTGTGTAGAGGAGTAGTAGGACACATGAGAGATGGTAATAGACAAACGAGATTGCTGTACACTGAGTAAGCACGGACAATAAGAACTACCTACTGTAGGCTCACCGTGCCAATCTGTCGTGAACCATATGCTGGGGAAGACGCATCCATCTCGGAACGGACCTAACATAATCGGTTCAAATGTTCTTGGCCTGCCTTTGTGCCATTTCTGAGTTTTATCCCATAGTACTTGCCATTGGGTTTCACAAGCTGACTCACTTCGTGTTCCAGTACCTGCAAAGCAGAACTGGGCTACGGTAGCGGTGTTCCATAGTATTTGATTAGCCCAAGCTGTCTCTAGTCCCAACCAAGTCCAAGGGTGCGAGCCTTGTATGGCATCTGGAGCGGGATACATTTTTAGCGAGAAGTCAATATCTAGCGGCCGCTGATCAACGGTGGCATTGTAGAGATTCTGCCGGACATGTATCCAGAAGGCAGCTTCGCGGAGATGGGGAGCCGAGGGATCGATGAATTGAGTACTTTGAGAAGCACGGAAAATGGCCGAACCCCCTGCTAAATGCGGCTTATCGCACGAACTCGTGGTGGATGAATCTTGAAAGTATTAAACATACGGTTTAGGTGAATTATCTACAGATGTCTCACCATGGAGCTGTTCAGCAAAATGCAATATTACTACCGCCGAGAGTAACATCTCATCTTGGATGGCAGACTTCTCGTTAAGACGATCAATAAGTCGAGTGATACAGCGCTGATACGCCGCGTCAGCAATCATGTCTTCCCTACGGTGGCGTGCCGCGAAGCACAAGACCGCTTGACAGAGAATAGGGCACTGTCTAGCTCTCTCTGGCACTATCAAGGTGAATTTACGCGAGGCGTCGCTACAGTCTAACCAACGACCAAGATGCTCTGTATAGTGGTGCAAGAGCAGTGCCTCTTCATGTGTAAAAGCGATGGGTTTCTGCGAGTAGCGATTGTCCTTAGCGGAGTTAGATCATTGCAAAGGCGATGTACATACTTTATCTGTAGGACCACTTAAGCTCTGGCATAAACGCGGCGACTCTGATGAATCATGGCTACCGGGCGATAGTTGGCCTGAAGCAGAGAGCGTGTTATTTGCAGTGTCGAGTCGCATCTCGGCTTCAACATATCTCCGCTCAATTCCTCTAGGAGAGCGACCCTGGTCTTCCCTTGGCTGCATCGTATCACTCGGTGGAATATCTATCTTTTTGCTGCCACTGTTATATATAAGAGTGGATTTAGGTACTATTTCTGCAGGCCTGGCACCATTTGAACTTGGCTCCTGAGCGGTCTCAACACGGATAATTGTCCTTAGTGCACTGACTGTGTGCTCGTGTGTCATACACTTTAAGCTTATAAGCCGCTATGTGAATGCGAGAGGTAGTCCGATAGTGTAGCTTAGCCAATCAATCTCGTTTATTTGCCAAGTCGCATGCCTTTGCAGCTGTGCCACCTCCTGGCAGATTGCAAATTTGAGGTATAAGTCAACGGTGCTGCAGTGGATTGGGTCAACAGTTTATGACGTAGCAAATTGTGTACTCGAAAAATACTTGTGGACGTTGTTACTCGAACTAAATGCGTAGGCGTAGCTGGTTGTAATAAGCACACTTTGCCACCTCCACCTGCGAGGATGGCCGACCTTGCGCCGGAAGCGATGGTTTGTAGATATGGCTGAAGAGGAGAGTGCTGAGTGCAGCTGCTGCTTAGTCTTGGAATCGGCGCTGGTGGATTCGAGAAGCATGAGGACGCGGTGGGGCTTGATCAGGTCTTTCGTTCGGTCAGCGGAGAGAACAACAGCGGGTTCCGGAGCTCGAGGGCTTTGTGATAGTATGTGTCTACGTTACAAAGTAGGTGTCGTTGTGCGTTGGACCGCGTCTCGAAATGTACAAGATGGCTCCGGAAACGCGTTGGCTGGGCCGACGAGCGCCGTGGCCCCGAGGGTCTTGGCTCTGCTCCCAATCTATCACGTGAGCCGCGCGGGCCTGCTGAATACTGACGCCGTTAAATTACGGCTAGGCCTCTTCTGTACAGTGAGGGTGTAGGCCTTTGCTTAGTAGTCCTGCTTGATGAAGCACAGATAACTGCCGCAACGCAGCTACCTTATTAAGCGTAGTATTATTTTTAGGATATAAGCTTTCTGCAGCACTCTATAGGGTAACGAGCTTTTAGATAGATATTACTATACTTTAAGTAGACGCCGAGGCAGGCTGAGGTAGGGGTGTTAAGGATATAAGTAGTGAGATGCGGTATTGTAAAGCCGGCAGGGAAGTTACGCCTAAGATATTAAGTATATGAGAACCTAAAGAACCTAGGTATCTATTCCGAGAGTATCTAAGCGGTGCAATGGTTGTTGGCGGTGTTGTGGTAGAAAGTGCTGCTGGTGTTCCGCCACGGCGGTTGTTCCGTTACGATTGGATGGACGTTAGTCTATCTTTATGCCTCGTTAATAGCGAACGCCCCCAATGAAGGTAGCAAGAAGAATGCTCGACCCACACCAAGACTAACCTTACGGAGCTGGAGCAGCTTTATTACAGTAGTACGCGTGAAGAGGGATTGGAACGTAATGGTGTTGACTTGCGGTGTTAGCGTAGCGAGCTCCGGCACGGTCGCCTCGGAGGTGCGTAGATCTGGGCTACGGTGCCATCTAGGGACATAAATAGGCTTGACAACAGGAATCGGAACAGAACCCACTAGAGTTTCAAGTCCAGCCAAGGGTGTAGGAGCGGGAACTTGTTTTCACGTTGACAGCTCGGGCTTCCACCCGGCGCCGGTCATAGGTACGTCATACGCCCAAGCGGATGTGTAGCGCTGCTACTAAGTCAACTAGAACAATGCATCACAACATACGGCATATCCCACCGCCTTATAACTTTAGCTAACCGACGTAAAACCCCTCCACGCAAGCCCGCACCGCCAGCGCCCTGTCCCCACAACTCTCCACCTCCACTTCTCGCCGCCCGACTACGACGGAGATGACGGCGTCGTACCCTCCAAACCCCTCCCCTAGCCCGTGTCTCCCCAGCTGCCTGCACAGCCGACCAATCTTGTCTCCTCAAAGCCAAAAGCGAGGGCATGCAACATCCCGCACCTTTTACCGTCACAAATTACTAACACATTACATGAGATAGCTACCAGCAACAAGGAAAGAAGACAAAGAAACTGGACACGAGCGGGGATGGTGCACATTCTTTAGGACGAGACAGAACTGTAAGTGCGACTCGTGGGGTGCGCCAGCTATCAAGAAAATCGTTCGTCTGTCCTTTAACATATGAGCATATTGATCTTGTCCCTTGCAGGTTCACCTTCTACTGCAGTCAGACGGCTGCATGTTAGTCTGCTTGGGTGGCGCCAGGACGCACATTATCTTAAGCACATGTATTCATCTAAAGCGAGGGCTGTCTTAGATGGCGCGTGGCAACGCTTCTGATTCCACCGTGGAGGTTCTATGGCGCCTGGGAAATTCCGAACAGCTTTCTGCTGTTTGGTTACCATAATAGCCCCGCTTAACCTAGAGAGAAAGCCAGATGCCCATGATTAGTGTGATGCCAACTTTTCTTAAACGCTGAATCATATAGTTCTAGCAACGTCTACTTCTTTTCACAACTCATCACACCGATCATAGAAAATGGGCGCCACGGAACGTATTGGAGGCGTTGCCGTACACTCCTTAAGACAGCACTGGGTTTAAATGAATTGTATATGCGTGAGATGTGCGTTCTGGCGGCATCTAAGCAGTTGGATCTAACCATTCATGCTTTATACACTGTCGAAACCGTCCGGCATTGCGAAAACAGGTTTGACTCCTGTTCAGCCCAACCGTTCGATGGCAGAGACATTTTGCTAATGCACGTCACAATGGCAATCGTAGTTATCTGTTCTCTTCGTTTTAAGCGATTACCATCGTGCTTTTTCTCCAATATTATAGGCAGAAACGAGACTTTAAAAACGCCTCTGGGAGTCCTGCTACGCTCTTGGGCGAATTGGATGCATAGCCGTTGACCCGAGGGGAATCTAGGGCGGAATGACTTAGAGCCCTGATGCAATGGCTACTGCCTTCCTGAATGGAGGTACAGCTGAAAGCAGAATGACTCGTCCGCAATCGCAAGGGCGTGGCTTCCCGCTATCTAGCTAGATAGCGCTAATGCACACAGCATCTCACGAGCACGCGTTCATCGAGCCCCGCATTCGAAAGTGGTGTGCAATCATGCGTCTGAGTCTGCCAAGGAGATTGCGTGGCGCCTGGGGAATTCCGCGTGGCTTAACATTCCGTTCACCCAACTGCGTCTCACGACCCGACACCACTCACTCATCTGCAAAAAGCATTCTCTTCAACACAGCCCGGAATTCTCCGGACGCCATCCGGCCTCGCAGAATGCCAATTCACATAGCGTGAGCAGGAGAAGTATATAAAGTGCTGCGGGGAAAGGGAAACCTCTTCTAGCAACAAGGACTTCGGTTTGCAGCTGTTCATGCTAACTTCAATTTCCTCGCTTCTGCTGTCTATATAGATATCCTCTCTTGACAACGCCGTTATGGTGTCGACCAACTCAACAACGACCGTGGATTTGAACGAATCGCGAGCCGGTAAAATCACGCCGGTGATTATTTTCTGTCCCGCCCTTGCCTTGGTTATCGTCGCCTTGCGCCTCTATAGCCGGTTTGTGCTAGGAAAGAGGCGATTTTCGGAAGATTATTTCATTGTTTTAGCCATGGTACGAGCATATGAGCCCAGAAATAACGGAGGAGCTTCAAGGGATTTACAATTTTTATAGATCTTTTCAATAGGAGTGTCTCTGGGTCTAGGTATCGGTAAGTCCACCCCCTAGGTCTCGCATATGTGGTGTGAGAGCTTATTGCTTACTTGGTTATTTTATGTTCTAGCGGTTCTTTTCTATGGTTTGGGGCGCCATGTTCAGGCAGTCCCTCCAAAGGCTCTTACTAAATATATCAAGGTATAAGATATTGCAAATCCATACATCCTTCTCTTTACTATAGGTGCTAACTTAGCCTATCCCTATAGGTCGGAACTAGTGGCAGGCTTTTCTACCAACTTACCCAAATGTTTATGAAGGTATCAATATCACTCCAGTACCTCCGGATTAGTGTTATGCGTTTTGAGAAGCAGCTCTGCTACGTCCTTATCTGTTTTGTAGTTTCGCAGGGTATTGCTTATTTTGTGTTGGCTTTTACGCTCTGTACACCTTTCAAAGCGATATGGAACCGACATATGCCTGGAGCCAAGTGCGTTCACATAACCGCAGCATATTACGTAGGGATCTGTGTCACGATAGCCATGGATTTTGCTATCCTCCTTCTTCCGGTATTTATTCTAAGGCATTTAACACTCCGCTGGTATCAAAAGTTGGTTATCGCAATAGTTCTAGCATTTGGCGGTCTGTAAGTATCTATTCAACGTTGAGGGTTAGATTTCTAGCTAACTATTACATCTCTTCAGTGCATGTATCTTCTCCGTCCTTCGGTTTACCAGCGTACGTGCATCAACCAAAGCAACGGATATCACATGGGATCAGATTTACACTGCTATATATGGGACTATTGAGATAAACACGGGGATTATTTGTTCTAGTATTGTCACACTAAAGCCGCTATTCCAACGCCATTTTCCCTTCTTAGTCCGTTGGCTAGACGCAGTTGGCGATCGGCATGTGTCTATGGCCTCATGGAGGAGCAATGTCGGACCGGATCTGACCACCCCGCCATCGAATACGATCGAGAGCAAGCAATACCCCAAATCTGTTATGGCTGGCGACGTCATTATCACGTGAGTCTTGGCACTAGGGTCATTACTTCTGTATACTAGCTACGCTCTCTCTCTCTCTGTTACACCAACCATACTGTACAATACAATACTTTCTTCTGTCTTTTGGACTCTTTTGGGCTGCTCCCATAGCAAAATCGGCGACGGGGATGGAGCTTGCAACCGTTAAAAGTGCCAGCAGTAGCGAGGCCTAGTCGTCATTGGTCCATAGTCGGCCTTGAGGTTGTCGGCCCTCGGATGCGGAATAGGCCAGCACGAATATGCTAGTGCAAAATTTGGGATAGATACATGCAAGGACCAGATTCGCGTACCTAGCTTTGAGCTCAAATGGTATATGGATAACATATAATTCAGAGAACCTGTGACTACCCCCAGAGTATCGGCCGTTCTGCTCAGCGGTGTTAGGAAATACGATCGACATTGGGGTCGGAACTAGAAGGGTATGGATATGCAAAGTTAAACTTGAGGCATCCTAAGGCCTTGGAATTTTGTGTGGAGATAGCTTCCTATTCTATTTTTTAATATTCTCTATTCTAGAGAGGGGGCCGGAGATCAGCGTGAATATATAGGTTACTAATTTGCCACTGAAGCTTCTAGCATCCTCTGACAAGATGGCTACTCATAATAATTGTATAGCGGATAACGGAGAGTGTGCTAGCAGGAATACGATGAAATAATGACAAGATACTGATATCATCGGACTTTTAGACTGTCATTTAGTGAGTGTAGGTGGCTTGGACTGTTGTCATTGGAGCGTCTTGGCCGGTGAGATCTATCCAATATAACGGATTACATCTTCCTTCATACCGTCGCTCAATGGAAAAGATTTACACTGGCCATGTTTTGAACCATGGGAACATGTACTACTGCCTGCATCGCACCATCCATGGTACACAGTGAAACCATAGATTTGCAATACTGACAACTATGCGGTGTAATTTGATCAAACCGCATTCAAACTAACTCATCTGATCCCCAACAGTATAATTAGAAGTTCCATTCAACGAAAATAAGTCTCGCAACTCAACTTTCGCCAGAGTGAATTACAATGGCTTATTATAAATCCCTTGAAAGCCAACTTCAATATTCTTTCCACGATGTTCACCTCCTCGAAGAAGCTTTCACGGCAGCTGGAGCTGTGAAGTCGAGGCCCGATGTTTATGGAGATGTGTCAGGCAATAAGCGCCTTGCTTGCTGTTTTACGGCTGAGCGTCTTGGAGGAATGGTTTCCCAGTGGGGAGAACACCGGTCAGTGTGAGTAACATACCCGAACTTAACTGACAAAGAGAAGAGGTCGGACACAACATGGTACAGGACGTCGGCACAAACGAAAAACTCAAGGATATTGCGAAGGAATGGAGATTGACGAAATGGTTAAAAGAAAACCCCTGCCAGGCGGGACAGGAAGCCAGAACTACGCTTGCCTCCACGGTAGAAGCAATTATAGGAGCGGTGTGGTTGGACTGTGATCGAGACTTGTTGGAGGTGCAGCGGCTTATAAAGCGCTTGCAAGAGTAGTGACGTTGTACTGAAGGGATTTTTGTGTCATTGCAAGTTAGTCATTCATTACATCACGAAAGTGCTCGTCTTGTCGTTTAACACATTCTTTTGTTGTTTGCTAGGCTTCGTAGAATGATGCTTTTTAAATGCCAAGTTGCAATAGCAGGATTACACGGAGTATTTATGCAGCTACAAACACGTAAAGCGCTGCTCATGCTGTTGTATTCTAAGTGATTGCACATCTCAAGATCTAAGTAGCATGATTAAGGGGGATTTTATGGATAGCTCCACCAGATCTTAAATAGGCGTCTGTTATCACTTGTTTGGGCGAAACTGC